>JAQIXW010002083.1:0-16674 GCA_034700685.1 Willowsia buskii | reverse complement strand
AATTTGTCCTAAGGAAAAAATGTCCTAGAGTAAATCTGTCCTAGGGAAAAATTGTCCTAGAGAAAGAATGACCGGGGAAAAAGTGTCCGGGGAAAAATGTGTAGTGGAAGGATAGTCCGGAACCCCTGGCATGCATGCATTTTCACCTTTCACTTTGCATCCATCGTCAGTTGTAGAAGGATTCTGAGATTAGCAATGATCAGCCAAGTAATATTCTTTGCATGCTCAAGTTGTATTCAAACATATTAGTTTGACATGCACAGTAATAGTATACAAATTGAGTTTATGATGAGCAAAATTGATTAGCAAATGCATTGATGAGCAAAAACATTGACAAGAGGAACCAAAACAGGTAAGAATTTTCATTCATCATATTCTATTTTTAATTTTTAGCTCTATGATAGTAAATATACCTCTCTAAATAAATAATGACGGCATTTATAATTTAGGGCTTCGAGAAAAAATGTTTTATTCAAGCAGCGTTAAAACTATATTTAAATTTCTGAAAAATAAAGCATGTAATAAAACTGTGTAAGCCTTACTTTCATCTACTTATGGATTCAAAACCAGCGTTTTTCTCTATTATTACGCTTATGAAAAACGTAGAATACACTTATTTTAAAACTAGTTTGGAATAATAATTGATGCCTTCATGCTAATTGCTGCATTGATGACAAACAACGAGAACTGTATTTATGAGCCATAAAAAAGTTTAGAATTTGAGCAACGTAGTATTTGCAATAATTTTCCTTGAAGTATGACTATCTTTTTATCTATGCAATTGCTCCGTAATAGTTTTTCGACAAACAGTTTTTCATGCATATTTGCTATTACAGTCATCATGAATATGTGATCATTTACGCGTAATATGATAAACTTTCAAACTAGTTCATCCAACTTTGCAGGTTAAAAAAATATTAGAAGGAATATGACATGCACTTAATTTTAAAAGTCAGAGTCATGTATGCTTGAGTCATAAATGCAAGCAAACGGATGTCGGCTTACTAGGGATATATATTTTTTACTTTTCAATTTCCCCATCAATCTATACATTTTTTCATTCTCATTTCAGTTTCAAATTATGAATTTCTCAACCAGACATTCTATTCGTTGTACATTTAAAGGAATAAATATAACTTTTAACAGAAGCTCATATCAATAAAATCCTACTATTCGCCTTTGTTTTTTTATGGAATATTTTGCATAAAAACTATACATACTAATAACAGATGCTCATAAAAATGTATTGCCCAGATCTTTTTGGCTTTATGCGCTCGTCAATTCTTTTCAGGTGATACGTGCTGGAACAAAGTGCAGTTTTAGTTTAGAAGCCGACCATCAGAGAAATGGAACACCTTTAAAAAAAGAAAAGTTTTACAGTTGAATTTTTGTACATATAATAAGTATCCGGATTTAATATAAATTTGTGATCCTTCAACAATAGTTTTTCACCAGTCAGCTTAAGAAAATCTTATTCTGAGAAAATCTGCTGGTAAAAATTTTGTAAAGCATTTAAGTTTTATTTTTTGCTGATTCACGTTTAAAAGTAATAGATAGTATGCTTTGTTACACCATATTGTGCTTATCTTGGATTTTACAGGATATCATAAAACTGTACAAATGTGGCTTTACTTATCGTTTCCTAAAACTAAGGAAACTATGTGTGTTAATCGTTATATGGCAAAATAGAGAAGTTTCAATAGAGAACAAGTGCGATTGTTTTTCAATGGGATGTTTTACTCCATTTTGGTATCATACTGAACTACTTCGAACCAAAATTTGGATATGGAACATCAGGTAAGGTTTATATGCATTTCGGTTGTTTCAGAAGCGTCATTAATTCTAAATAAATTTGATTCATGCTACAAGCCGAAGATGTACCAGTGTACATATTGCTAGATTTATGAATAAACAATGGGATAAACGTTTTCATCACCCTAAAATGCCGGATTCATCACCTTATTTTGACGGTTTTAGCTCTTAAGTTTGAAAAATAGCAAAAGGGTGATGAATCCGCTAAATTAGGGTGATAAATCCGGTGTTAAAAAAAGATGCATGTAAATCTAAAGAAAGTCAGTTTATTATTGAAAATCAAATATACAAATACTTATTCATATTGCAAAGCCTTGGAAACATTTTTGGGCCGACCACGTGTACGTTTAGAATTTAGACCACCACTGCGGGATTCTGGAGGTAGTGTGCACATTCCTGCACTGCAATTCCAATGCAATGCTTGCAAAGATAATTCTTCTTGTATTCCGAGCAAGTGAAAGTGAAGTCTGGTGGATAAGCTGATTGTGGAATGAAGATACGATGTGCATGCACTTCACTCTGCACATAATCCTCAAACTGCTTCCATCCTTAATGACGTGAATTGGATGTTAGTGTCTTCACTTCCGCTTCGGAAAAATCGGATCCGTTACATTTTACTACAGCTATAGTTTTGTTGCTTTCATTCTTGTAGATGAAAATTCTCAAATGGGAGTAAATGAAACATATGCATAAACTACCCGACGCATCATTTACATGCAACTTTTTTTAACACCGGATTCATCACCCTAATATAGCGGATTCATCACCTTATTGGTATTTTTCAATCTTAAGTGCTAAAAACGCCAAAAAATGGTGATGAATCCGGCATTTTAGGGTGATGAATAAGGCGATGCCATAAACAATATTTGTAGATGAAACCATCCACCATGATGATGACCATCCACCAAAATGACGCAATAGAAGTCAGTGGAATTTTCTTTTTTTCTTTTCATTACATCTTCCAACGCGTGAAGTCTATTTATGGTCAAAATAAACATTGAGTCCACTATATTTAGTAGCAACCCGTCTTATTGATAATCACCACCCATTGATTAAATCAAGCTTTAAATCGCTCATTCTATCCCCTAAAAATTTAACATATTGCTTTTTTCAGGCTTGAGTCTCATAAGAATTCGCTAAAATTGGCAATTTTGGAAGTTTTTTTCAAAAGTTAAGCTAGTATCCAACCAAAATATCGTCGTCACTACTAGTTTCTGTACTTATTTGTTAGGTCTCACAGCTTGCAAATTTTTCGAATTGTTGAAATGAAATGTGAAATCGTCAATATGGCATTGCACTTTTCTCTTTCAATCTCATCGAAAAGAGAAAGTAGCATGTAAGAAGATAAGACCCTTACAATTACATAAAGTTCACGCTCCTATTAACTATTATCTCCTAATGGGTTAATATTCTTCAATGATAATCGACAGTTGGCCAGCAAAAACTATCATAATACTTCATATCAATTGTTACCTTTCTTTTAAATGATTTCAGATGAGTCACATAGTCATATTCCCAATGAATAATACAAACATTACCAGCAAAGATGAGAGCAGCCACTGAGTACCTGAATTTTCCAGGTATTTTTACAGAAAAAAGTATTATGCTTAAATTCATCCCATAATTTAATAAAAGCGGTCAAATTGCAGTTAAGGTACAAATGGTATTTAAATTGATTAATTGTTTCAACTGAACATAAACTTTAGATCACAACTTGGCCAATCAGCGGAACCATTAGGAGCCATCAACACTGGACTCTCAAGAAATGCACACAACAATATCATTGGCGAAAGGAGTAGAAAATGAAATCAAATATCCGTAATATCAACATTATGTGATCAGGATTTTGTGAGACAAATAATAATTTTTTTGCAAGTATTAAGCCAGCTTTGATTTAAACATGTAATATGTGTTACATATATAATTTAAAATTGCTTGTAAATCAATATTTTATGTAGTCGATATCACGTTAATGTAGCCAGAATTCTTGTTGTTGTCATTATCACTTAAGCAAACAGAAATGCAACCTGTGCAATTTTAAAAACACAACAGATTTGGGTAGACTGCATTTTTACAAGGGAAGATTTGAATCTAGTAAGGTATAAAAAAGGAAGAAAATATTAATAGCGTGAATATAATTGCAGTTAACTGTTTTATTAGAACGCTGAGTAATGACACATTGCAATATTATCATATTTCAAATTACTATTGCGCTAAATAAGCTAACTCATCTTAAGAATAGAAATTGGCATAATTGCAATTTTTGTGTGGTGGCGTTGTTTCTAGTATGTAAATGGATTCAATGCGTTGGCTCTCACTTCAAAATAAATGAGTTCTTTCTCTTGGGGCCTTTATTTGTGCCATCGAGAACACAAAAGTTGCATATGATATGAAAAAAAGGCTAGTCCGATTATGAAAATGCTGTCCTTCAGAAGAACCGGACTACCATCAATTTAATTAATTTATGCGAAATTTACAACAAATTTAATTTCGGAAATTGTTTCTAAACTGTACTTGATTTTAAACAATGCATAGGAATTTTATTAATATCAGATGACTTTGATGAAATGATAGTTTTGGTACATAATAGAAATAACAACTTATGTTATGTATTAGACTGAAATACGAAAAGAATAGTGTGATTTGTGTCAAACTTCCGAACACTGGCACGAATCAATTACTGATTTTGTTACGGTATGTTTCTAGATGATTTTTAAATGAAATTTCCGGGTTCGGTTTACCATTTCATGAATGCAGTCTATTAGAATGTAAGAAAATTTCGATAAAACAGTGGCTTTTCTCCACAAAAACCATGAGCTTAGGTTTAAGCACGAATTTATTTCTCATTTAGACAGGTCTTCAGAAAACTTGACGATTATTTTTTATTTGTTTATAGAATATGAAATTTGGGTTAAGTAATAGCATACCACATTTAAATATTATATGTTCAAAGTGGAGACATATTTTTGAAAAAGCGAAAGTACATTGATATTTCAAAGGTTAAAATTTATTAAATTATGTATATAGGGATTGATCGTTAACACTACATATAATCGTCTTCGTAGTTTTACGATTAGAACAGACAACATTATCTTAAATTTGCAAATTTCTAAAATGACAGGTTCCAGGCTATTAAAACGTTATCAAAATCTTTATTTGGAAAAATATGTTTGGAAATATTCACAAATATTGCCCGATTCCAACGGAGTATCTTCGGACATTCAATATTTGTTCGTGGAATTTCTCTTTCGCTTCTTGTAAGTTGTAATTCCACAAGGTCAGTAATGATGATTACTTTGACTCAGATTTCGTACTGATATTATGGCAAAAGGCAGGGAGGCATAGACTTTAAACTGCATACTAGAGCTTAATATTTTAATGATACGTCAGTTCGAAAAATCATCACAAGATTTACCAATGCCTAAATTATTCGTTTGCACACATTTATATATGCAAATAAACATTTTTTGTCTTGTCCTAAGTGGTTAACAAAAATGTATTTGGAATCACGTACCACATTTATAAACAGCGCCATTTTTCAATTGCAAATCAACCAACTAAGGTTTTTTGAAACTTGATTTTTCTATTCAATTTAAATTTACCTTTTTATGTTTCAAGAGTTTCCACTCTACCGAGCATGAAACTTAAATCTATTTGTCTTCTGAGATTTATTTGTATATGTTGATAGATTTTCTCAGCCTTTTCTTAAGTTGCAATCCCACAAAATTAGAAACAATTGATTACTCCAACTCTGTTTTAGAGTGATATTTTCGTGCAAGCCTCAGGTAGTGGTACATATTCGACAAATTTACCACATTATCACCATTATAAAACAATACCACCTTATAAATTTAATGGTATCGATCAGGAATACGGTGGATCAAACTCTGAAATAAGATAAAAAAGACTCGTAGACCATTTCAAGGGAAGTCTTTAAAATAAGCCCCAGTTTGGTTTCTAAGTATAGCTTTACTATGGAGTCAGCATATATTCAAAACATTTTGTTGAGCATTTTGTTTCTTTCAAACCTGGCTTGAAATATCTGACATACTAATAATATCGTTATTTCAGATAACAATGGTTTTCTCTCAAATGCATTTGAGACTATTATATCTATACCAACTTCGTAAATTCAGTAACGTACCAAAATTTAGGCATAGATAAACATTGATTTATGTTTTTTTAAACAAAATAAAGAAAACATGACAAATTTTAAATACTGCAAAGATACAATTTTTTGTGTTGCAGTAGAAAAAAGTTAGGTAAGAATAGTAATTAGCAACTGGTATAGTTTCACCCCGAAGAGTTTGCGAATTTTAATGAATTTTTTTTGTTTACTAGAAAATAAATAGCTTTTAAATATGAATCACTGCAGTTTTATGATTTTGTAAGTTTCCATGCTGGCAGATTTTAGAGCTCTTAATATGAAATGGATATGTTTGTTAAACCTAGGAATCAGCATAGAAATTCTGGCGTTTAAAAATTTGTTGACTTTTTTGTGCCGCATTTTGAGTCGTGATCTTATAGATACTGAAACGGGGATAGTTTCGATGTTCATTTGGGGATTACACATAGAGAAAATCCCACGATAAGTGGAAACATCAGAGCAGTAATTTTAGAATTTCTACGTTTGAGTTTAGTAATAAGTATTTTGTGATGTCTTAAGTGGTTTATCAAAACGTACTTGAGACCACAAAATATTAACAATTAATCATAAAAGCATGTACTAGCTAGGTTTTGGGATTAAAACCGAGATTAATTGAAAAAAGTGTTGTCAGTTTTGATTCATGAAATGTAAGTTTTGTTTCGAGTTTCATCCCAAAAGAAGACAGATATGTATTCCTTTTATGTTATTTCTCTGCGAAAATCGAGAATTTCTTCCAATGCCATATCGCAGATAATGCCGACTTATACTGTTTGCTAAACGGTAAGATAAGCCTGCCTACAACGTTAGTAGTGAATGAAATCTTATATTGTAAAAGATTTTTTGTTGTACGAATATTATTTCAGAATATGTTCGTGTTTATGTGAGTGCTCAAAATTGTATGGAGTTTCTAGTTTGATAAGTCACCTTCAGTTGATTTGAGTTAAAATGAATCATCAGCCGAATTTACATGTTTTTTCATTCTTTAACATCACAGTAATTTAGGGGTTTTTGTAAGGGGAAATTTATAAGTTACTAGTTTGTCACATCTAAATTGGTTTTATCATAAAGTAATTGAGACCGAACAAAATACTACTTCCGATCACATACTTTAAATATTATCGCTTATATATTTCCAGCGTTTCCATAAAAATTGCAGAAATCATGAATTCAATCGGTGATGACTTTTGTTAGGATTTTTCGGTTGTTATGTTGTTGTTTGCAATGTTTATGAAATAAATAGCAAATTGGAGTAATCTATAGTAATTTAGTGAAGTCTTAGGCACACGGATCTCAACTCATTAGAATACTTTACTCTTGGATGTTTCAGTATCTATCAACGGCGGTAATGTGTTAAGGAACGATTTGCTAGTAAGGGCTTTAGTCAGTTAAAGAATTGCAAAAAAATTATGGGGCACAACAGCGATATTACTTGCATTGTGCAGTGTTAGTGCATTGCATTCGGTGTAAAATACAGATACGCCCATCTATGAATCTTTGTATCAAATTTGTCCAAATGGTTCCAGAAATCATCTTAGGCACAGGTGTTGTACAAAAAAGCTCGGGTTTTACATCGAATGGAATTTATTGTTGGTGATATTGTTGTATTGTAAGACTAAGATGAGGTTCAAATAGCGAAAAGTTACATGAAAAGTCACTTTAAGGTTGTTATGCTATGTATCAATTTTTCTTAGTTTTTATTTAGAAAACCTAAAATTTTCAATATCTCATGCTAGCAATACGTTTTCTAATGACCTAAATTGCTTGTATTTCAGGATAACAATAAAATTGGAGTACTCATGACATTATCAAGATTCTCATGACAAGAAAATCTTTGAGAACATTTTCTGAAACAATAACATTTCAGTAATATTTTAGGGATTCTTGAGGTTATGAAATGTGTGTATTTGAATTGTATTTGATATCTCTACATTTATACCTATATTATAAATACGGTAGACCATGCATATTTTAGGCACATGGAGACATTCTCCTCCAACCACCTGCTACCAGTTGTCCTTAAGTGTTTTTTGACCTGTTTGAACGTTGATAACTTCCGTTTCAATTTACTATGAACTTATGTTCCATAAAAATGTAGGAAGTTTTACAAGTAATTACAATTAAATATTAATGTTTTTTTAACCAAAGTGGCTAACCAAAATGTATTAGGTCCCACATATCTTTTAAAACTACTACAATTATGATCACATTTATAAATCTTCGGTTCCTTAGCCAATGGGTCATTGCCATTCTTTGATATGCTGTTGAAACGAGAAGTAAAACTTTTCCTAAAATATGAATTTGGCAAAATAGCAGGGCTAAAGGTTTCTTCTTTAGAACATCTTTTGGGATAATGTTTCCATGCAGATGCAAGCATAACTGAAAACTTGATAATCCCAAACTCTATTCTAGTATTTCATTGAAAGTAGTTGTCCATTTCGCATCTTAGAAACGTGGATTTTTTTTTGCATTAGCGTCTTGCTTGTCGCTGGTCCACCAATTGTATATCCCCAATTTTTTTACTTAATTTTTTTATCTAATTTGAAACCGTGCGTTTATTTAGATTTTGAGGTAAATATTAATTACTTTATTGTTGGTACGAAGACAGTCATTTATCTGTCTGGCCTTGTGTCGACTATTGTTTGGCTTCTTAAAAGGCACTAAATTTTTTAATTGAATATAACAGTTTCCGATGTTCTTCCCGGTCCGGTCAAAGACACCTGTGGTATTTGGTGCTTGTTGATATAATTATTTGCTACAAATTCAGTAAAACGAATGTTGCAAATTTCATTGTCCATATACTTTTTGAATTTCTGTCATGAGTAGTTCATGTTCCAGTTATATTAAATTTTTATGCAATAATTTACGATAATTTCATTTCTATACCTGTTAATTTAAGCGGTTCTGGAAATGTAATGCCATCAGTTTACTTTCCTAAACGAATATAGTTTTAGTATTTAGACATTTTGCCTTGAGAGACTGGCAAAGGAATGAGTGGGGAATTCTACTCTTGAATGATCGCGTCGCATAGAAATTCTTAAAATATGGCAATTATATTATGCTACCCTACGTCCAAAACTTTAGAATATTTCAGATCTACGATAAATTAATACAACTGAAAAAAGCATTATTAGAAACTTACAGTAATTTTGCGAAAGATTGTTCACTAAAAATATATTTAAAACTAACGAATAATACACACAAAAATATTTAATCTACAGCGAATTATTTACATTATTTACAAATGTTTCAAATGCCCGATTCTTAAAATTTTTGCTTACAAATCATCAAAAAGTCTAAGAACACGTTTTGCAGTTGGCTCTCTTGTGGTGAGTTAGCATGCGATTTACTAACCTTTTATACGTTTATTTCTTGCCATAAAATATATAGTAAATTTTGGGTTTATCTATTTTGCTCATTACGAAACTTCATTGGACACGGCTGAGGAGTCTGGAGTTTTTAAGGATGCTAAAATTTAATGTCTGACTTAATTCCGCGAAAAAGAGACTTTGTGCTTTATTCCATCGACTCACCAATATCCTTAATAATTATGATGATTCAGGAGGGATAAAATAAAACTTTTATTAGTCTTTTTTCATTTAGTGCTTCAAAAACATATATGAAACCTTTACACGTTTTAAAAATTAAACATCCACTTATCATACATTAATAGCTCTAATTCTATATTATTTTGAGCAATAATGTCTTGCTTGGAATAAGTAAAATATTTACTGTTCAGTTTTACTATTAAGTTTGCGTATGTACTCAGGCTTTTTGATTTTCATTAGATAATGCAGAAATAGAGTTTTTAAACTTTAAAGCCAGCTGCAATAACGCAAACTGGTTTCTCAGGAAAATTTTATGAACTTCTGTTGACTTTGATCAGTCAATATTGTCACCTTAATAATAACGTAAATACATGACATACGGAATAGAAAAAGTGGAATTGAGGTACAAAAATAATTAAAGAAAAAGTTTACAAGTTCTTTTAAGATTAATTTTATCATTGCGATGGTCCATTGCAGACAAAGGCTTCCTCAGAAATCTATCCGAGACCCTTCAAATTTTACCTGTGTAATATTATGTCAAATACCACATAATTTAGTCATAAGGGAACTTTTTTTCGTGTGACGATCATCCAGTGACGATTAGTTTTTTCAAAATCAATTCTTAACCTGTCTGCAGATAGACGGTCCCCACGTTTACTTATGTCCGAAGCAAATCCAAAGCCTATAATATATTACCCAAAATAGTATTATCGATAAAATGGACAGTCGTGTAGCTGTCTTATTTAATCTTTACTGTCAGTACTACACATAGTTCATCGATTCGATACAACATCGAATATTTTATTATTAAAAATACGTACAGACATGCAACTGCCTTTACTTATCTTGGCTGCTGTTCGGCTTTGAAAGCTTTAGCAAATCTTTTAACTACTAGTCATACTAGTATACCGTTAAGATGCGATTTTCCTCTGTTGCTCTGCTTCATAAGTTCTTAAGAAAGAGAATTGATTATTTTCCCTAAGTTAGAATTCTCGCATTTAGAATTTTGTAAAGACCTTTCGTGAAAAGGTCATTTCAAGGTCAAGGTCAAAAAAAACATTTCCGCGCAAGTTAAAATAAAATAAAATTCTTTATCTTTGTAAAGTGGTGTATCAAAATGTATTGAAGGTCACAAATAATTCATTTAAAAGTAATTTCTGACAAAGGAACTTTTTTCGTCATTTGAACTTTCCGAAAGTTCTAAAAAGAAAAGATTTTAAAACACGTTGATACTAAAACAAAATTCCCCAATTACTAACGTCGTATTTAGCAGATTTTTTTGAAACAGCAGAACAAATTTGTATTGGACACTTAATATAATCCTGTAAACATCGTCCTCGAAAGCAATTAATTTGTATTTACACATGATTAAATCCCTTAATCTATTCTGATTAAACCTTATTGCAACCCAATTTGATTGCAACCGTCTTGTTTATATTAATCTGTTAGAATAAGTGCAAAACGATTCAATAATAAAGGATTAGCTAAGAATCGACACAAACGCAGTCTATTTAGTATTCACCTTACCAGAACTAAGTATTAATGATAAGAGTAAACTTGGTACATTCATATTGTGGAATTGTGGATTTTGACAATAATTAGAATTAGCTTCGTGGTCAATTTTAATTTTTCAAGATAAACATACTTGATTTTATTCCGATTGTTTTTTTCTTTAAAAATTTATTTTGAGACGACTAAATGTATACGTTTCAAATAATTTAATAAACCTGCCATAGTTTGAATACAAAGCAATAATTTCTTATATGGGCTGGCTCTGTCATGTTCTTTGACCCAAAGGTGAATTCTTAGGTTACTGGAAAACTTTTCTGTATCCTAAATTTGGAAGAACTTGCCATATAATATTTGAAGTTTATGGATATGGATATAGAAGATATTGATATTGTGTTCTCAAATCTGATGTGCTTCTCAATTTGAGGATGAACGGTATTTCCCCCTGATTTGCTTTCTGCTGTTTTTAATTGAAATAGAATCACATTGTTTACGTTTTTTGTTATATTTGATTTAAGATTATTACAATAGCACTATAAAGGGAATTTGAAAGCTTATCTTTGCAATGAAATATGTTAGTTAGAAAATAAACTTAAATGAAAGTTAAGTGTGTAATTTAAAAAGAATTTTCGCGAACGAATGAACTTCAACATTATGTTTATAAACCTCTGATTTTAGAGTTGCAATTTAATTCCGCATTACTGCTGAAATTTGTTCAAAAATTAAATTTGGCAAACTTTCATGCGGACAGGTTTGAGGGCTTGTGAAAGTTTATTAAAACCCTTAAGTAGAAATAGGGCTTTGCCGTAAATAAATATTTTGTAATACTCAAAGTTACAAGTCACAAGTTGGTGACAACACTTAAGTCAATGAAAATGCTAAAGGCGATTTGTATATTGTATGTACGTGGCATTTGACGTCGCATAGCTATTTTAACTCCCGCCTAACCAATTGGCTTGTGAAAATTTCAGAATATTCCATATGTATGACATATTGATGAAAGCAGGTACTTGAATCTTAAAGAACAGTTTAGAATGTATTGTGGTAATTTTTTAGTTTTCTAAACATTGGTTACGCTAGTTCATTCAAGCACTGTCATTAGATCCACATTTGGTTGAATCTTTTTTTCTATATGTTAAGTATTTTAAGCTCGCCGGCAATAGGTATTTATGCTTGATGATTATGCTTGATGATCACGCTTTTGGCATTAGAATACTGAGAAATAGTTGCTGAATTTTACTCCATGAAAACGAAAATAAGCACCAAAACTTGATTGATTAGAAAGTGGAATCGATTACATCGTTTACAATCAGAGACATTGGAAGATCGTATATTTGCTGTGATTACAGTAGGTCGTCTTATTGCATAGTGGCGATTGGCAATCTTTTCAAAATGTTGTTGGAAACATCGCAATTTATCTAATTTCAAAGCAAATAAATTTTCTCACGAATGATACTCTACTTGTTACGAGTATCAACGTCAACACTGCATACGGTACAAAAAAGAAACATCCACTCTGGTAGAGAGCTTTTATTTTCTTAGATCTCGGTTGGTCCTTATAAAAGATTTTGGAATCCCTGGCGGAATCGTGGGAATCTCCAATTAAGGAAAAATTGGTGAAAACTAGAAATCCACTTACTAGAATTTCAGTTTTACATAGTGGAGTAATCTGGGGAAAGCAATGTGGGGTATTTTACACTGTAAATAAGCAGATATAAAATACATTGTCATTTCTCCAACTGTTATCAAAATGTATTTGAGATCACACAATCTATACTTGAAACCTTTTGAAATTATAGCGTTTCCATTATTGATCCTAATCCAAGTTTCATAAAGAAATATTGGTTTTGCAAATGTCCAAAAAATTCAATATTCACAAATATATGGTTAAGAAAGTTATCAAGGACTGTGTCGTATTCATGTGGTTGCGAGTTGGTACATGTTTAATTAAAATAAGGCCTGTTCCTATCGCAAAGAAGTGAAATATTCTCTTCGTGAATTTTGAGCGATATAATTTACCTTCCTAATAGTTTGTAAACTTCAAGTGCTTTTTTGTGGTTAAACTTGAAGACTTAAGGAGGAATTTACACTGATAAATGTCTGCCGCTTGCAACAGATTGTCATTTTTCATGATTTTGTTGTTGAATTGCTCGTTATGGCTTCAAAAACATGGTTGAAATATTTTTGTTCTGTCAAAATTTAAATATAAGAGCAACTCGCGAAATTTTTCCAATGCTGGAATCTAGCTGGAATCGATCGAAGAAATTATTTCACTGGCTTGTAAGGCCTTTGCTGATTTTATAGCTGACTGTTCCATTAGGCCATCGATGAATCCGTCGGATTTTCTGGACGATACTGGCTAGCGTGATAAAATTAGAAAACTTTTTCATACTCTGGGTCGCATACGCGTCCAATTTTTTTGCAGCTTGAAAACGGACTTATTTCGTAGGGCTTCTTTACGTACTGACAAATCTGTGACTGTGAGTAGAAAAATCCTTGTGATGGTGCGTAATTATCATTTACATATTAAGGATTATCAAGTCATTTTCCCATAAATTATTGTATCCATAGTAATTTTCACGAGGGGGAACGAACACTCCATACCTAAAAATAATCCCCCTTTACTTCCAAATGATTGTATCGAGTACACCTGATGTCCCAGCCTTAGAAGAAACTATAGTTATATCGTTTTTTAGCCTATTATTTATATTGGCATAAATGTTCATAAATATAGGTTTTTCAAAGTACCAGTCGTAAAAATCGCAAATTCGTCTAACATAAGCCAAATGGCATTGTGGTTAACTATTTGGTTAAGCATCGATAAGCCTTAATTGTACATATCGTGACAGCTTTATGTATACGCAATTAACAAATTTACGTGGCAAACTATTTGGATTTTCTGTTGGTTATCTACGGAACTATAATATTTTGCCTGTTTTTCGTGGTTTGTCAAAATGTATTGGCCACCATGTAATCCCTACTTCAAATTAGTACAATGTCATTTTTAAATGTTTCTATAGGTCACTGTCAAAAGAAAATATTGGAGTATTGTTGTTCGTAAAGATGTTTGTTTTTGAGATTGCCGAGAACTTCATGTCGCAGATTATTGCCAATAAAATTAGGATAAAATAATACTTATGAGAGCCGAACCTGCATCCTTTGATCAATTTTTAAAACTACGAAGTCCAGTGGCATTTCGTGCAGCAAAATGAAAAAAATAAAATGTGGACCTCTGGTATAAAATAAAGTAATATTCAGACGTTTAGACGCAACGCTTCCTTAGGAGAACCGTCAAAATTTTAAGTAGTTGAATCACCATTGATATAGTACATTAAGGAATCCTATTTTGAAGTGTTCTATAAAAATTGCATTTCATAAGACTGCTTACTTAAGTAGCGCACGGGCACATCCAAGTAGGATCGACAAAAAATTACATAATCGTCAATTGTTTGGTTTAAAATATTAAAACGAATGAAAAACAAAACTATTGTCTACATCCTTTTATGTATTTTGTAAACGTTAATAGTTAGAAACACTTCAGAATTCTCTACAAAATCATTACTCAAACAAAAACTTCATGAGGTAGCATATTACGACATGTCTTTAAACATACTATTTGAACTTTACAACTTATCAGCTTAAATTTAATTGGTCTGAAAATATATATATATTCGCGATATTTGATATTTCCACGAGGACGCCGAGATAGCGGGAAACTAGAAAATGATCTATAGTTCTAAGTTGTTCGCACACAACTAACTACATGAGTCAAAACCCTTTGTCTTATCAACAGTGGTTTGTCAAAGCTTAAACAGTTCCAAATTAAACATCAAATGTTTCTGCCATGTATGCGGACAACATTTTAGTCACAAGGGGATATTTTACCGTATCCAGTGACGATGAGTTTATATTCATTTCATTTCTTCAATTGTTTACAGGTAGATTGTCTCCTCGTCTTTTTGTATTGTAAACTTATGTCGGAAGTAAATAGCAAGTGTCTTATAAATCACTTAAAAATTGCATTATTGACAGAATATATGTAGCTGTAGAATAACTAGCTATCTTGTTTCATCTTGACGGTCACACGGCCTCTAAGACTTTCGGCGAATAACATAATTTTGTAGAAATTGACTTGTAGCTGCTTGTACTTCTGTTGTATTTGATGTAGTCAAAAATCTCTTTTTCTTACACAAAATGTAAATTGGTACTTCCGCTGGATTCAGAAATTTTTTGGGATCTATGCTCCGAAAGAAGGAGCTGGCGTTACTGATTTATCAAGGAATCTCGAGATTTAGCAACGAGGTGAGTTAGGAATTTTTTAGAGCGCAAATATCTGAACCAAGAAGCGAATGTGCTTTGAAGTGGTTTTCGATAATGTATTTCGGACCGCATTCTATACTTAAAAATAGTACCACATGATAGTACATATAGATAGTGCATCGGATTTTTCGAAATCAAATTGATAGTACATACAGACATGCAACTGTCTTTGCTTATCTTGGCTGTTGCTCGGCTCTTAAAACTTTAGCAAATCTTTTACTTGAGATTGTAGTATTAGGTATACTACCTTTTGATGATAAAAGTTATTAAGTTTCCTCATTTTTCCAGCCCAAAGTCAATCTTGGTAAGACGGTTTTAGAGCTTGCCTAGTTAAAGGGATGTTTTGATAGTCCGTCGGCAAAAACAACAGGGTTTCGTGGAAAATGACAAGCTGATTGAAATTTTGTCATGACTTATTCTCGATCGCTAGTTCATACGAATGTGTGCGACCAATGCGATATGATGCTTCCCAAATATTGAATTTCGTCTCAGCTTCTGATATTAAGGAATAATGGTAAATCGATTCAATATGGTCAGGTATGCCAACGTGAATGGAACATACACTTAAAAGTCTACAATAAGCGGTTTTAATATTGTCGTCTATATTCGATTGACCTGAGAGAATTTCTTAAGATTATTCAAATTTTGGTGAGAGGATCCCTTGATATCCCAGTCTCGTATCCGGTGCATTACGTAACTGAGATTTTAAGTGGGTAATATAGTTTAAAACTTTCGAGTAGAGTTTTTCGAAACAAAAAGAGACCTCAGTTATTTTGTAAACGAAGAACTGAATTATTTTTCAATTTCGGGTTTACTTGCAGTTGTCTTAATAAACGTAGGATAGTTTATATACGGTGGAAGCTTTATTCTACTGTTTAAGTTAAAGTGATTTGTCACAATGTATCTGAGATCACGCACGAATATTTATAACCAATGACGCGTAACAATTTTGAAAATTTCTACCAATAAGAGTTTCAAAAGGAAATGTTAGGTTGCCATTTTTATTGTTTTTAAAAGAAGCGGCAAAATGTTTTGTAAATATTGGTTTATTCAAATCACAGGTACAGAGACCGTGACTATAACTATCCATAACCAAAGAATGATCGTAATAATTCTAAGCACACTTTCTCGGAAACTTTAATACTTTAGCGGTTTCAATAGAGAATTGAAGGCTCATTATAAAGGGAATTTTGTCTGCTTCAAAATATTAGCAATCGTATAGATCTCTTTCAAATCTGTCATTATATTACATTAAAAATTGTTCACTCAAGTTTAACAAAGTAAATTTGCATAAGTATTACTGTTTTCTGTTGCATACGTGTACCGTTATTATTAAAGTAT
>JAQIXW010002082.1:0-16681 GCA_034700685.1 Willowsia buskii | reverse complement strand
AATTATTCAGTTGACCTAGTAGAGACTAGATCTGAGATATCCAAATATTAAACTAGATGAACATAATATTGAAGCATGAAAATACAAGAAGCAATTGACAAAATAAAATTACATGTCGATTAAACCGAACTTTTAAAATATTTCAGGAGGTCCAAACGCTCACGTTTCTTCAGCACACTGAGAACAGTTTTCCCCTCGTCATTTGGAATCTTCCAATTACAGCCCAGAGCCACGAGAAGCTTTATCTTGGCAACTTTCACATTCATCCATCGACATGCTGCCAGCAATGGACTATTTCCCTGACAATCAACAAGATTCGGATTTGCGCCACTATTAACCAATATCCTTAATATTTCCCCGTAACTCTCCAGTATTTCATCTCTCGCAGCAAGAAAGAATGGTGTTTCGCCAATACAATTTTTCGCATTCACATCGACGCCTCGTAAGACAAAATACTGGACGACATCTGGACGCCCTCCGCGTACTCCCGCATGCAGAATTGTCTCAAACCTCGTTTTGCTCCAGGTTCCTCCATGCTGGATAAGCTTTTCCAGTATTTCCAGAGACAATCCATAGTGCATTGTATGATAGCTCATAGAAGTGGCAAGGTAGAGGACGTTGAATCCGCACTCGTCCATCGCATTAATATCCGCTCCCATTTCCACCAACAAGTTGAACACCTCCAGTTGCAACTTCCGGCCAACAATTGCCACCATTATTGGAGTGTGACTATCAGAATTTCTCGCGTTGACATCTACACCATTCATTTTGCAATACCGAACTCCCTCCAAATTCCCATCTTCTACAAAATGGAATAAAGCTTTTCCAAGAAGGTCATCTTTCCATACTGCCCCCAGTTCCAAAAGCCGTTTCACAGTTTCCAATAAATTTGAAGGTTTTCTCTGTTCCGCAGACGTGTAGTTAGCGAGACAATGACGCAACAGATCAGAAGCTTCAAAATTGGCGCCATTTCTATTCAAAGTGTTCAGAGCTTGACACATTCCGTACTTCACAGCTCTCATAATTGGTGTGGCCCCTTTCAAATCCTTCTCGTTGACATTGGCACCTTGACCGATAAAATATTCCAGACCTGCCACATGTCCATTTTCTGCACATGTATGGATTATTGTTCTGCCATGAATACTTCTTGTGTTCCAAACTGCACCAGATGATATCAGTTTTTTGAGGTCGCTCAAAGATCGTCGGTGGTGGACTGCCAAGTGGAGAATGTTGAATCCTTTGGCGTCACGTAAATTAATATCAGCTCCCTCTCGTAGCAAAAGGTCAACCATTTGAGTAAAGTTTTCTTTTGCCATTACAGCACACATTAAAGGCGTCTGCTTCAGATTTGTACTGCGAGGATTTACAAAACACGTTCGAGATGAGAAATACTCCAGGACTTTCAAATTCCCATTCATTGCCGCCACATGAAGAACCATCAAGCCAGTTTTGGGGTTCAAATCTCGAAAGTTCCAATTTGCACAAGAATTTTCAATTTTTCTAATTTCCTCCACAGATCTACCTGCAGCTATAGCACAGTGAATGACATCGACACCCTGCGTGACTCCATGCTTGTCAGCGTCATTTAAGTCGGCTCCGTGTTCCATGAAAATGTCAAACATTTCCAGGAAATTCCAGGCGTTCTTTGCAGCTTCCATGAGAGGCGTTGAGCCAGATGAGTTCCTCGCATTTAAGTTAGGTCGAGTTGGTGGAGTAGAAGAGATTGAGATGAAGTACTGAAGGAGATCCGACCTGCCAGTCTTTGCGACGATGTGGAATATCGTGTCACCTTTGGCGTTTGGAACATCAAATTCCTCACCGCTCTCGACAAGATTTATAATCTCCTCCTTCGACTTTCCTTGCAAGGCGGCAAGAAATACTGGTGTATTTCTGTTCTCATGTTCACTGGCGTCAGAATTCTCTTCCTTTTTATTTTCCCAACCCCAGCCCTCGTCATCTGCGTCCGCTTCCTGACACAATTTTACAATTGTTGCTTGATTCTTCTGTGATTCCAGGTCTCCTTCCAACTGTTTGATTCTGAGATCTCGGTCACCGACTATTTTTTCCAAGTCTTGACAACGCTTCAACCCAACTTGATCTGGAGGATTGACTTGTGAAGGGCACTCCATCCGGAGTTCCTCCTCAACAGTTGGTGTTTGGTTAATGGTCGGCTTCTCTTTGAGCTCCTCTTTAATTTTAGTTTTCTGAACATTCTTGGAATCTGGAACAACAGCATTTCGTCTAGTCCGGGTAGCCAAACTGGTTGTCGATCCTTCTTTCATTTTTGGAGGTGAAGGCATTCTGCATTGCCGCTTACTTGTCATCACTTCTTCTTCATTTTGTTTCCTCTTCTCTTCCACTTCCGCAGCCCGTTTCCTGCCTCGGGTCAGTGGTGGAGTGTAGACTTCTGTGGAATCCATTTTGGAGCCAACGGAAGCAGCAAAGTTTCCAAATGGTCAGTCAGGTGTCAATTGATGATTACCAGCCAGCTAACTCCAAGTCACTTTCTCACGCGCCTTTAAATATCAAAGAAAAGTAGATTTGCAAAATGTACGAAGAAATTAGCACAACTTTTTCTGTACGTGCAAAATACACGGTATGATTGGCTTACCCAATATTTCCACTTTTATTTGATTAATCACACTTTAAAAATTGCGGAATGGCGATTTGATATAATTATTGTATATCAGCAAAAGAAAAATGAGTAGCGTTTTATAAAATGTAATGATTGATCTTTCCTCTTGAATGGGTCAAGCTTGTCTGACAAGTTATCACATACTATATGATAATATGATGTCCAGTACAAATACCTACATATTTTTCAGCTTCTTGTGGCTGAATGCGTTATGTTCAGGCTGGCCGAGGTAAACAAATGGAGATTTTGGAGTATAGCCTGCTTGTATATCATCGTATAATTAATATAAATGTTCCCAGCTAACTTAATGCTACATAAAGTGTTGTTGAGGTCCGTATACATCTCTTTAAAGTAGTATTTGATTCTTGACAGTACAAACTCTCCATATGAGACAGCGCAGAGTTTTATGAAGCATCACTGATATCTGCATCGTACATACATACATGTAATGTAAATTCGTCCTACATATCTTCATCAATTTCTTTAACTTGTGTTCTTGAGAAGTTGGCCCATAGCTAGACAACTTGGTTCTCAATTTCAATGTTTCTCCTGTTACCAGAATATTGCACCCTCCCTGAGTCTAAAAAAGGGGAAATTAGAGCAATATGGAATGGAATGGGGTATTAATGTATGTTGTATTGTGGCCGTGTTGAGGTGGCTTTCATTTGTTGAGTAACGAAATCTTCAAAATTAATTTTAATTGAAAATTGCAAGAAAAGATTTAAATGAGGAAAAAAATACGAATCCATTTACTAATTCTACGTTTGACAAACTTGACAAGAAATTAAGATAAGAGTAAGTTTATTTATTAATAATTTAACATATTATCCGGACTACTACCAGGCTTAAGCAAATCATTCTACCATTAACCCATTCCGGGTTATTATTGAATCTACAATATAGCCAGTCAACTTTTCTAAATAGTTCATTCTTATATCTTTGTCGACGATACCGATTTCTCCAGCTGGTAAGCAAATTACTTGCAAACTTTTGACCACCTTAAGGGTATACTTACTATAATAATTACTATAGCATATCGTGTTTTTCCATCGACACAAACTATTTTTCGAACATTGAAAATAAAAACAACCAATAACAAAGAAGCAATGCAAAATCATGCCAGTACCTAACAACAACAATACCGATATAAACACAAGAATAGGAATATTTTTCTCACATCCAAAAACTAACGAATTAGCGGTTGAAATCACGATCAAAAATAAGCCTACGAACGCTGCTGTTGTTAATTTATATTCAAAGCCATGCAATATCTTGCTTATTATTAGATGCTCTCTATGTAGCCTAATGAAAGCATGTGAAGGTGGACTTACGAAATTTAATTTTAGTAACTCAACTCTGTACAAACTCTCAACCAAAACTATTGATCCGAATGACCTTACACTGTATATAATGACTTGCGCAAGGTAGATTGAAAATGTATATCGAAACAGTGTCCACATAAATCCATCATAAGCCTCAATTTGTAGACATTTTAAGATAAGATATATTGGCTCCAGGTTTTCATGCACATAAGCCAGCACAAATACCGAACCAAAAACTACCGCGAATATTACGTTAAGTCCATAAATGAACAAAGTTACGTGTTTTGCTTTCAAACGTCCTGTTGAAGAAAGATGGATTTAAAATTTTTACATTTTCTTTTGTATTCAATTTTTTAAAGAAAGACTTACGATCTGATTTAATCATTGAATCTTTGCTAAGACACCAATTCACAATTGGTGCAAATGCTTTTCCATCCAAAATGACTAGAAAGTCGATGCAAAGAAGACCCAAGATGGTTAACTTCATAACAGCAAAATTTAGTAATAAAATCATCAGTTCTTGCATTGATAGCTTTAATGGGTTTGTGATGCACATGTAAATGCCTACAGAGTAAAGTGATACTGTAAATAATTTTACAAGGGTTGTGAAAATGATGTATTTATATTTGTAAGTTTCTATGAATTCGCATTTTTGCTGGTTTGAGTTCCACCGAAGCGGAATAGGATACCAGGGTTTTAAAAGTATGTATTTCATGTTGTCCACTTGACAAATAACCATTCAACATTCAATAATTTAATACGTCAAAAAATTTAGGTGTGTACACTAAAGGATCAAAAAGGTTACTGAAAATGTATCTTGTTGTGAGACTACAAAACTTTAATACTTTACTATTATAAAAAGGCAACCCATTTGTGAACGAAGTTTAACAATATGGCATGTTTTTTATCTTTATAAGAATCATGTTAACAATCAATTATTTTAATCCCAAATACGACATTAATCATTCCTAAATATATAGTTATTTGGTATATCTGGTAAGTTATCTTTTGTGGAGTTGTCATTTAATTTATTGTTGACGGGGACTCGCGTTAAGGATAATCATTATAAATTGAATGGAGGATTTTAGTGTCTGACAAGGTATGTTTATCAGATCAAAAACTATAGCAGATAGACAGAGTTGAGGGTGTAAATATTAATCGCTAGTTTTAATAGTTTAAACTACTATACCTTGTAATTATGGTTAATTTGAGGCTGAAATCCTTCATATTTTTAATTCGAACGTAAGTATTAGATACGACAGTTAAATGCACCTTACAATTAATATAAAACGCTGATGTATTTTAGTGTGTACTAACTAATTACAACTAAGTTTTTAACAAATTGTTACTTTTTATAATTTTGCAATTCAAATGCAAAGCAATGTAAAATAGTAATAATAGTAATTCAACATACCATTCAGGCTACTAACTCGCTTAAGAAAATCATTCCATCATTAAACCATTCCGTGTTATTATTGAATCTACAATATAGCCAGTTAACTTCTCTAAATAGTTAATTTTTATATCCCTGTCCACGATACCGATTTCCCCAGCCGGTAGACGAATTACTTGCAAACTTTTCACAACTTTAAGGGTATACTTATTATAATAATTACTGCACCGAATCGTGTTCTTCCATCGACGCAAAGTATTTTGGGAGCATTGAAAGTAAAAACAACCAATGGCAAAGAAGCAATGCAAAATCATGTAAGTACCCATTAAAAACATTCCCGAAATAAATATAAGAACAGGGATGTTTCTTTCACATCCAAAAACCAAAGAATTAGCGGTCAATATTACAATACAAAAAAATCCAACTAATGCTGCAGTTGTTAATTTATATTCAAATCGATGTAAAATCTTGCTTATTATTAGATGCTCTCTATGTAACTTAATGAAGGCATAGCTAGGCGGAGAACTGAAATTTAATTTTAACACCTCCACCCTGTAAAGGCTCTCAACGAATACAATTGATATGAATGAGCGTAAACTGTATATGCTTATCTGAGCAATATAGATAGAGAACGTGTAACGAAATATTTTCCACATAAAGCTATCATAAGCATCAATTTGTAGACATCTTAAAATAAGATATATTGGTTCTAAGTTTTCGTGCACGTAAACTAAAATGAATATGATCCCAAAACACACAGAACATATTACGTTTAGTCCGTGGATGAACAATGACACATGTTTTGCCTTAAGACGACCTGTTAAAAATATAAGAGATAATTTTTTTAAACAATTTGCATAGTTTGTGTGTATTCTAATTCTGCTAAGTCAAACTTACGGGTAGATTTAATCAGTGTTTCTTTGGAGAGACACCAGTTGACAATAGGTGCAAATGTTTTCCCATCAATGATGACAAGATAGTCGATGCATAGAAGACTTAAAATGATAAACTTCATTGCAATAAAATTTAGCAATAAAATCATCAGTTCTTGCATTGGAAGGTTTAATGAGTTTGTGATGCACAGGTATATCCCTACAGAGTAAATTGATATTGTAAATAGTTTTACTAATGTTGTGAATACAATGTATTTATATTTGTAAACTTCTTTGAATTCGCATTTTTGCTGCTTTGAGTTCCAACGAAGTGGAATGGGAAACCAGAGGTTTAAAGGTTTGTACTTCATGTTAGCCTCTTAGGGAATAAATATTCAAAAATTTGATACTTCAAGAAAATCGAAATGTATTCACTAGTAGAGCAAAAATCGTTCTGGAAAATGTATTCTAGACAGACAAAAAGACTCTGCAGATAAACTCTACTGTACGAGTTTGTACTTTGCCATTACGTGTGACATCTATTTCGTAATCTGATTTTACCAACATGGCATGATTTTCATCTTTGTATAGATCATGGCAGCGATAAATATTTAAAAACTAAATTCGAACAGTTAGCCCACCTTAAAACATATGGTTATATTGTATATATGGTAACATATTTTGTTGATAAATAGTTATTTTCCGTTCCTTTTAAGAGCTTTTGCAGTCTATGATGATGATAAATTGGAATATCTGTATTTATATTTCACAAATAATATCCGTCCAACCAAAAAACTATAAGTTTGACAGGTTAAATGGCACATATATAAATAGCCAGACAGTTCTGGCTGTTATTAAATGTGATTATGGTTGCTTAGAAATAACAGGCTCTCAAATTATTTAAATCTAAATAGCATTTAACACGACAGTTTGATATAATCTAACATAAATGTACAACTTTAAAATTGCTGGTTCCGGTTAATTAAAAAACACAGTGTGTTTAGTGCACGTGATTCTTAAATGTTTTTTAACAAACTTTCGATACAAACTATTGCGATTTTACAACTGCGATATTTTTTAAATTTAGAATCTAGAAAAATCCAAAATTATAACGGTATGCTACAAAAATTATGAAGTGTATCCCAAAGTTGTTATAGCAAATTTATATTTAGTTTATGACATTTAATTTTAAAATACATAATTACGACACCCACTAATTATAGACTAGTTAGTAGTCTATTGAAAGTCAACTCTAAAATCTCATGTTAGCTTGGACCGATAAAATATTTTTGACATGTAATTTTAAGATTTACAATTTTGCAGAATTAGTATTCCCGTTTGAAATAATCACTCTAAAATATCTCATTGTATTTGACTACTAAATTTCAAAATTCTACATACATAGGTTCGTCGTGGTTCTATGTGCACTAACCCGTAAAATAAAACAGATAATTAGAAGTTAGTTTGAGTTTCAAAAAAGTGTGTCTTCATATATCGTATTATAAATTTAAACTACAAATCACAAATATTTCAGCACTACACTACAAATAGTTGCCCAGTTATTGTTTTAGTGAACGAATGATCGGTTACCGTGATGTATTCTTCAGAAAAGACTGATTCATGCATTTGAAATCAGCCTATTTCTAGTTAAAATGGAATCTACAATATAACATAATAGTTTTTCTAAATAGTGCATTTTTATATCTCTGTCCACAATACCAATATCACTTGCCGGTAAACTAATTTTTTGTAAGCTTTTCACCACCTTTAAAACGTACCTATTAGAATGATGCTTGCTAAGAATGATATTTTTCCAACGGCCTAAAGTTCTTTCAGAGCATTCATAGTAATAACAGCCTGCCAAGAAAAAGCAATGTAAAATAAGACTACTAACAATTATGCACATGCCTGATATTACTGTCAACATGGGAAAATTTCTTTCTAAACCAAAAACTAAAGTATTTACAAATAAAACTAAAATCACAAATATTCCTCCAAGACACACTGTTGTCAGTTTGTATTCAAATTCACGTAACATCTTACTGCATATTAAATGTTCTTTATGAAGTAAAATAGATTTTTTCGAAGGTGGGCTTCTTGCATTTAAATCCATTATGGCTATTCTGTAAACTGCCTCAACTGCAGTGATTGACGATAATGTACATAAACTGATAACCACAATGTGTGTCATATAAGTCACAAGTATATATCTAAATAGTTTCCACATTAGACCGTTCGAATTATTTATATGTAAACATCTTAGAATAAGATAGATTGGATCTAATTCTGCATAAATGTAGCCAACGGCAAACATTACAGCAAATATTGTGAAAAATGTTTGAAATCCTCTGGTAAGAAACGTCACATGTTTTGGTTTAATTCGTGCTAAAAAGCGTAAAAAATATGGCAAACATTAAATCTTACACAAAACATGTTTAAAAATTTGAGTTCATTAAAAATAGTACGTATATATTACCTCGTAAACCAACCAGTGCGTCCTTCTGAAGACACCAATTGACCACAACAGCAAATATTTGACCATCCGCATAAACAATGTAATCGGTTCCAATTAATATAACTGAGCAACAAATTAAACAAATAAAATTTAACTCCAAAATCATTAGCTTAGTGTTTGGCAGCTCAAGTGAATTAACCACACATAATGTTAATCCTGTGCTGAGAAGCAGAAAACCAAAGAGCTTAACTCCAAGTGTGGAAACAATATATGGAATTACATCCGGTCCAATGAATTCAAATTTCATTCTTTTTCGATTCCAACGAAGAGGAATTCGGAACCAAAAATGGATACCTGAGAAATGCATGGTAGTTTCGTTGTATGTATTTTAAAATGTTTCCCTTCAATGAAGAATCGTTTTGTTGAACTCTACATGGATACACTGATCGAATAGCGAATTAGGAAACGTACACCAACGAACTTAAAGTTTTGAAGGTTAGCTCCACCATGTTTTATTTTGTTAAACTATTCATCAACAACCCACAGTTCTGAATATGATTAGGGGGAACTTACAAGTAATAACATTTTACTTCGAAAATTTTACATTAAGTAAATGACTCAGTTTGAATAATAAAACCTAAAATTTGCATGATTTCAGGGTTAACCTCGTGCCTTGTAGTTGTAACATTCCATATGTTACGTGATATTTGACCTTCATTTGTGCAGATGTAATGTCTGATGTGTCGTTAACCTGAACAGAAAATGAGTTGTAGAATTACATACATTGAATGATTTGCAGCTACACACTACTTGGTTTGAAGTCATTAATTTCTGTACCCATTAATAATGTCAAATGTAATTGTGTAAAATCCCGATATTAAAAACAATCGAAAGCAAGATTCATAGCTCCACATATATGATCTTTGACTTCTGATGTGCAAATATTACTAAATTTTATACACTCCGATATTTTTAAGTAGAGAGGCAGGCAAGCACAAACATTGCATGAATCACACCATAAGTTTTCTACGAATTCAATTCGTTTTGCTAAAGTGGTATTTTACCCGTGCCAATTATGTTAGTGCAGCCAATTATTTTTTATACAGTTACGAAAGCACAGCTTGCGTCATAACTTGATCGAATAAGTATAAATTAAGGGCTAGTTGAAAGGTTAAAAATTTAAAAATTTCCTTAACAAAGATCACAATTACGGCTACGGCAACTTTTTTGTTAACAGGATGTTGAAAATGGCAAGCCAATTTTTTCATTGAAGCATTTTAAATAATTGCCATGTAATTATGATTGGCTCTTATTTTACATTCTTAGCAAGTCAGTCTATATAATAAACCAGCAAAATCATCAAATAATATTTTCATTTTTGAATCTGTCTATTGGATTTTATTTATTAAGCCTTGTGTACATATTCGCTTAGAATTTAAGGAAGTGAATGAAATTGTACTATATCTTATGGTATTTTTCATGTGCTTCCCTGAAATGTCCATAGTCACATCGTTCAAATCATACTCCCATCTTTTGAATCAAAGATATATTTTACTTCAGAATTACTTACTTGATAAAGTATTTCAATTCATTTATTAATCTTAGATCCTGGGTAGTAATAATCAACAGTGACTTAATAAGATAGAAAATGAAGTTTCCAAAAATAACTCCAAATAAGTAATAAAGAAAAACATTGGTTACAATTTGCAAATCTTTACAGCATATCAAAATTGTAAGCATATTTTGATAACAAGGAATGTCTATCACATTTTTTGACATCGACTTTCAAATATAATTAAAAGATCGATTTGGTCCGAATTCATCTTTGAAGAAAGGAAGAACTATACCTGGTCCTGTCATGTAATGGAGATGGACGCATAATAATATAATAATCAATTTATCTTTCCAATTTTGTTAGTTTCATCTTGCTTTATAATTCATAATTTCTTGTAATTCAGTTATCTCCTGATGATGATCACTGTTTGTGATTGAAAGCTAGAGAATAAATTCCGCGTTTGGTTTCAAAATGACATCCATGACCTCCGTCTCACCTACACCTCGGTCATATAATTAAAAGACTTCAAATATAATTAAAAGAAAAGACACGATCTTTTAGGCAGCTAATTACATTTATTTCGACACGGGAAGACTTCTTATCTCTTATGAATATAAACCAAAATACATTTACACATGTAGAATGGCGTGTTTGTAGCAAATGCCACTTAGTGAATTAAAAAAGTACTTCAATCATTTTTATACAATACCTCACAGCGTTAAAAGATAGCTGCCAAAAGCGCTACCCTACTCATCACTTAAAGGTTTTCTGAAAAAATAATTATTAAAATTAATAAAGCTAAAGCAAATAAGTAGATATGATGAACAAACGAGCCTTTATCTTCATGTTATGTCGTCAAGACAAATAACTTATGAAACTTACAGTTCTCCTATCATAATTTTTTTAAAATCTTTTTAGCAAACAACAAGTGAAAATGCGAGCTTCACGTTTTATATGTGCAATATATTTAGTATTTCCCATCGCTGTGGGAAATTCATTCTACGCATTCCAGTCGCATAACTACTCCATCACTGTGCAACCTCACCCTAATATAAATATTCCCCAAGTGAAAGTTGTCTATCAAAAGAGGAAATGGGTTTACTCTATACACAACAAAACATCCTCAACTCAGAAAAGTGGAATAGACACAATTCACAACCTAAACGATCTATTAAGACCATTCCAAAACTGTTTGGTAGTTTTAAACAATTTCCGTAACATTGACATAAAACCATTTGAGCATCCTCTTGTTATTCGATACCCAATACCAGCCTTACTAACAACGAGGTCTACTGGCATATATAAAGAGTTAGACACCAGTTATATTTGGACCCCTGCTAAAATGCAGTCTTTCACGGCTAATATTTCTTCATCAATGTTTCCCTGTAAAATATCTGCTTTACTTAGTTCCATTCATGCAAAGTATGGATCAATGGATTATTGCGTGAGATTGAACTTGTTTAAGTATGCATTAGTATCTAAACCATGGCAATGTCAAGTTCAAGTTGGATTGTTTCTCAAAAATCGATTTTTCAAAGATTTTAGATATGTTTTATCATACCCAAGAATTTTTCGGTATGACATGGAGTTTGCTTCTTGGTTTCTTCCATTTCGGCCAAATTTTGTACCAACTTTTAATATAATTGTACATGACAAAACTACAGTGAAAATGTTTAAGAGAGACCCAACTTTACTAGCTTCTTGGATGGAAAGTTGCTTAACAAGTTACTTCGAAGGTGATATACTCCGACCGGGAATGTCTTGGGATATCTTTGCCTTAGGTATCACCAGCACTCCGTCGTCAGGGAATTGTCAAATTACTGATATAGTTTTTATAAGATTTGCAAATATTGGCCAAATGTATTTGCCTAAGAGTGCATATTTTCGGAGCCTAAACATTGGTCAATGGTCTTTAATGAACTTCCAGTCTATGGTAGCATTTGGAACTCCCGATATACAAGAAAATGTTATATGGGGAAGAAATGCTCTGATTGGTCGAAAATCTAATAAAAGAGGAATAGAAGCTCATTTGGAATCTTGCACAAATCTGTATTCCGATACTACCACAAATTTTGCAACAACCACTTTACAAATATCAGATTACGAAGATCGAATCAACCACGCCTACGCACATGTACTTCAATCGATCATGAAAAACTTTACATTTTATTTCAACAGCCAAACTTTCTCCCTTTCGCGCTGCAGTAAATTTTCTTCTCAGAGACAAAAAAGCCGAGGTTCACTCTTGTCACAGCACATTTATACGTCATGGCTAACAGATATATATTCTGATGCTGCCCCTTCGGCAAAATATATTATATCTGTGAATAAATCAATTGTAAACTTACGATTTATAAGTTGTGGCCAACGAGGAACTAGCCCGTTTCCATTTGAAGAATATTTCAGCGCTTATGACCACACAATTTGGTGGAGTATTTTAGCAACTGTAATAATAATTTCAATTCTTACTTCACTACTTTCACGAAAAAATGTCAGAAACAAAACAAAAAACAACATTCGAAATATTTACAAGGAACTAAAACACTTCTTTTCAGTCGCCCGAGTGATTCTAGAGCAAGGTGATCCATTTACCTCTGAAGTCGTTGACGTTTCAAGTCTTCGGTGGATAATTGGTACTTATCTTTTAGCCACAATCATCCTCAGCAATGGCTATAAAAACACAAACGTTTATAATATGATCACAGACCGCACACCTCTACCATATGTGACAATGGAGGATTTACAGAAGGACAATTTTTCAATTTATGCAAGATCTGCTCAAGTACATTTTGATGATTGGCGGAAATTCGGAAAGTTTTTTAACTGTAATATTATCAAGGAAAACTACGGCTACTACACGATCTCGAATCCAAATATTCGGTATGTTACGTTGGGTTTGACATCGGGGATGGTTGGTCTTACTAAGCGTTTCCTTTCTATATGTCATGATGGTCCTAACTCACTTTGTAAAGTAGTATCGAAAACGCGTTTTCATCCAAATGCTACTCGAATTTTTGACAGAACATTGACTACCTTATTAAGTAACTATTCAAAAGACAGAAGTTCTGTAAAAAATGAATTTGAAGAAAGAAATCTAATGGACAAATTTGAAATCGAAGAGGAAAAAACTCTTATTGCAGCTTTAGGACAATGCAAGAAGACGGCGGTGATCGTTCCAGAAATAATTTGTATAAAATATTTACAAACTCTTCGCAGGAAAAAAGATGCTTTGATTAACATTGGACAGATGTCATATACAAATTTCACTTTAGGTATTGATCTGCAAGGGCCGGTTACTTTAGGTTTGATTACGCGTCTTATGGGAATGCAGCAGTCTGGAATATTTGATTGGTGGACAAAATATTTGGGATATGGGGGTAGTCTGCTCTATGGGAAAATGTCTGCTGTATCAGCTATGCCAATGGCGGCGACAATGAAAGGAAATACGATTATCATATTTTGTATGTATGGGTTTGGTCTAGTTTTAGCTTTAGTCGTGTTTCTGTCTGAAAATTGGAAGGGAATTATCAAGATTTTGAAACGACTTAAGCATATCATTCTTCAGATTAAGGTGTACATACATGATTGCTGCAGGAGAAAAACATATGTTAAAATGATAAAGATAAAAAGAATTTTCGAAAGAAGGAAAGTAAGGAGTAAATTTCCATCAAGTTTTGGTGCCAAATATATCCATAGGGTATTTTTGAAATTATTTAAAAATAAGTAAGAAATACATTTTACCAATAAGTTAAATGTTATGAAAATTTCATCACCGTTTTGCATGGCAATGCAAGCAGAACTGTTTAGTTTCATTAAAATGAGTAATAATCGTTTAATTTAAATTGAAAGTAACCAGGCCAATCGCTAGACACAAAAACCCAAATCAAATATCTTAAAACTTCAATAAAAGTACACAAAATTATGTTATCTTATGTTTACGAAATTTCTATTTTTTTGATTTTGAAATGTCATGTCGTTAAGAGCTTAGCTTAAAAGTTGTTTTTTTTCTAAGCACCGTTTATTGATTTTTATGTCTATATTATTACTTATTCAACATTTATGAATTTTGCCATCTCCAATGTTGTTTCGTTATCACTTTTTAAGATTAACGCACACCAATAGGTTGTTTGGATGAAACTAATCAGTTACAATTTTTTCCCAAAAAAATGTGGGCGTTAATATGAAAATGGTTTAGACAAGCTTATAACATAATAATCTTGATATCAAGCAATTTAATCGCACTTAAAAATATTTATGTACATTTGGTCACGACAAATATAAATTTACATAAGTGATATATAAACTATACCACATAAGTACAAATTCTGCACGCGCCAAAAATATATACGGATACTGATATAAATTGAGCATAACGAAAAGCAAGCAAAAACTTTTTTGCGTTCAGCACATTGTAAGTATGTATATGTAATGTCTGTTAATAAGTCTATAGTAAATTTACGATTTATAAGTTGTGACCAGCGTGGAAAAATCCATTTCTATTTGAAGAGTCCACAAATGCATACGACAATTGGATCTGATTAAGTACTGGAATGTCTGTTTTAGTTTTTCCCATTTTAATGTCGCTGCTGCGTCATGAAAGGAGAATTACTCGTAATCTGCTTCAGGAATTTAAGCATCTGTTTTCAATTTTACGAGCAATTTTAGAGCAGGGCGATTCGTTTACAAGTGAGGTAGCTGATTTGACAAGATTTGGATGGATAATTGGTTCCGTAATCAACCGAAATATAAAAGTTTGCAATCTTCAAATTTAAGAAGAGAAATCTGATGGATAATCTTGAAGCAAGAGAAGAGAAAATTCTGATTGGCGCTTTTAATCAATGCCATAAAACGGCAGTTATTTTACCGGAAATAATTTTCATTAAATATGCACAAATTGTTCGCAAGATAAGGTTTGATTTTGTCAACATTGGAACGAAATCATATACAAATAACAAACTTGGAATTGACCTTCAAGGACCTGTCACAAATAATTTGCTTGCACGTCTCATATAAAAGCAAGAATTTGGTATAATTGGTTGGTGTACAAGGTATTTGGCATATGGGGGCACTTTACTTTATAATCAGATCTCAATGACTTCTGTACTGTAGCATCACGTAAAGTCTATCAAATTTTGATTGGTAGGCTATATTTAGAAATCTCTCATACATATTTGACTAATCTCAAGTTGTTATTATTTACTGAAAATTAACCACACGATTAATCTGTGAACACTTTGGGGTAACTCCGTTTAAAATTGTAGGGGATTCGGGATCGTCGCATCAATTCAGTGGCTGATTTGCTTACAAATTGATAAAATAAATGTATTTGCACCATATCTTCTGGTACTTTGCGTGCTACCGTGACTTCCTACTGGTCAAATCGTTCTCGGTTGGTCACTGTGGCTACATTTTAAGAAACTAAGATTTCATTTATTTCACAATTATTTCTATAAAAAAATGATTTTAAATCTTTCGTTATGTAGGCAAGTCGATTAAAGCATACATATTTTAATTTTTAATATTTCCTGTATTTATGTATAAATGCTGCTGTTGATAAAGTAGATGCAAAAAAATAATATTTCAAATGTGCTTAAAAGAAAACAAATTATCTTTTGGGTAGTTACATGACTATATTTCAACACGGTAAGACTTCTTATCACCTTATTTTACGTGGGCGGAAATGCATACACACGTGTAAAATGGCGTGTTTGTAGAAGAAGCTACTTAACGAATTAAATTAACTACCTTAATCATTCCCATATAACATCACGCAGCAATATAAAAGAATCGCCAAGAGAGATATCCAGCTCAGCTCATATAATATTTTTCTTTTAAAAAATTAATTAAGATTAAAACTGGATAGCAGACACGATAAGCTAACATTTAGCTTAATTATCGCTATTTCTTTTAGCATATCACCAAGAACGAAACCTAAATTTCTCCGGTCATAAATTTTTCCTACTTTTTAACAAATAATAAGTGAAAATGCAAGCTGCACGTTTAATATATGTAATAATTTTAGTATTTTTTATTACTGCATCTCAGTCACATAATTACTCCATCACTGTGCAACCTCACAAAAATCTAAATATTCCGGAGGTGAAAGTTTTCTATCAAAAAAAGAAATACGCTTACTCTATACACGACAGTACATCCTTAGCTCAAGAAACTACAATACACACAATTCACAATCTAAACAATCTTTTAAGACCATTCCAAAACTGTTTGGTAGTTCTAAACAATTTCCGTAACATTAACATAAAACCATTTGAGAATCCTCTTGTTATCAAATACCCAATACCAGCTTTACTAACCACAAGATCTACATACAAATTCAAACCTCTAGACACTAGTTTTATCTGGACCCCTGCCGAAATTCAACCATTTGTGGCTAACATTTCCTCGTCCAGGTTTCCTTGCAAAATATCCGCTTTACTAAGCCCAATTCA
>JAQIXW010002081.1:0-16684 GCA_034700685.1 Willowsia buskii | reverse complement strand
GGGCACGGTGGACAAGTTTCAACAAAGAATATCGGAACGTGCGAGTCAAGAACACACGGCGAATGGGATGGATCTCTTTCATCCTTCAACTAATGTAATCCTATGAGACAAAAATGCCATAAAAAGGAGAAATGGACTATAAGAATATGAACGTTATTATATGCGTCAATCTTTTTCATTCATAACATTCGTCTTGGACGTTGGCATTCATGAATAATAGCTATAAAAATTGATGAAAGTTGGAATTGGAAATATACATTGGGATGATCAAGAAAACGAAAAGAAAAACCGTATTCACAGGAGTCTTTAGTCATTCCAATGGAAGAAGAACCAATTTTGGTGAGGATTCCATCTGTCTATCCGGTTTCCTCTCAGATATATCGACTGTCTATACTATCATCATGATTTACATTTATAGGGCAATGTAAAAAAATTTGCGTTATAATAGATTTCTCAGTATTACTATTACTCTACATGGCGATTATACTTATACATTCACATTTCAGCTTCTTTCAAGGCTTATACATATATTCCATTATAGGTTTGCGTCAGAGACACGGACTTGCCGCATATTATGAAAACAATACGGTTTTTAAAAATATTTTCTAGTAGAATAATGATTAAGGAAGGAAAAATGGAAAAAGCTTGCATGTGAGTGAGAATCTGTCGAATATTTTGGTTTGAGAAGACGAAATATCATGAACAAAGGTACTACATAGAGAGTAACATATAATATACATAACTGTTGCCGCTCAATTTCTTCTGGGCTTCTTGAAAGTTTCTTTACTCAAAAATTTTCTCCTTATTTCGCATTTCCCATGTATAAAGGCCAAAGGCTAAGATTAAAATAAAAAGTTTTCAGAGCCCATATATTATCAGTAGGAACAAGATCACGTCAGGTCAAATAAACTTCAATAAGACATTTGTTAATCATCCAGTCAATGCATTAATTTTGGTGCAGCAAATTTATCTAGATAGTTAGCCTCAGACAAAATAAACCATTGGAAAACTTTATCTGCAGCAAGGACTTCCCTCCAAAACCATTAAGCATTTATGGGGTTCAGATCAGGTGTGACCTCATTCCAACAAACTGACAAGCAACGACAACCGCATAATGTGTGAAGAACTTTTTCCCCAATCGATAATTAGGTTAATCAACTGCAAAAGGCAATATTCGAGCAAACATATTGGGGGCAAATAGGCAAAAACTTATCCTCGCTGACTCTGCATAATAGTGAGATCGATTTCTGTACACTGCAAATTGTGTTGGTTTACTTTTCTTTTTAAAACCTACACAACTTTCGTCCTGCATGCAGAAACAGAGCAAGAAACAAACAAAAACGAGTCGGCTACAGATGGTTAAACTATTTTCCAGTTAGTTAGCAGAGTTGTGAATAAATTCCTGCTGGAAAATGGAGCAGCCATAAATGTATTGCTAATCCACCCACTCAGCTGGGAAGAAAGTCATGATGATGATTACTATATTCCATAAAAGTTTTTTCATGCATTAAACAATACATTAGTCCTAGATCTTCTTTTTCTGCACACCACGAGCTAACTGCTTTGTGCCTTACTGACTTACATTACCAAAGGAAACCTTTCTTTATCCTACCTCTATCCTCCTTTCCCTTCCCATGAATATTCTTACTGGGAAAGGTTAAAGTAAAAAGAAGAAAAAATAATAAGGATTACTGCGCAGCGAATTGCTCAAGAGTGGAAGAAATAACTAGTGAGATGAAACAGAGAGAAAGGAATTTCCTGGACTTTCGTAACTTAAGTGAACAAGCTCATACGGCCAGAAGGCGCGAGAAGAGAGAAAAGAGAAAGAGAGACGTCATGAAGACGTTGCTGACAAATTATCCAAGCGATGGAGATAAGTCATCGGATTGATCCATCATCATCAGCATGGTTTGGAACGTGACAAGATGAGCCGATAAGAATTTCTTTTTAAGAGCGAGATACAGTAGGTAGCTGCCCTGCTGGCCGCGTATTATATTATTACCCAAAAAATATACTGCCTGCATACACGCATATCAATTGTACGTTATTCTCACATAGTAGTGGTCTGGTTTGAGTTTACTGATCTCCTTACATAAACACCCTGGGTGTGTGTATAAGGTCCCGTTTGAGACTTGAGACATGAACTGCTCAGTATAATATGTTGCCAGGAAGTAATATCCACCGCCTTGAATCTCCTGTCCATATAACAAAGTGAGTGTGTAATAAACGGACTCATACTTTTTTCTACCTTTCATCATCATCATCATCATCATCACGAGCTCAGAGTAGCCAGGATGGTAACGCAAGAAATGCCGGCTGCTGAGTTAAGTTGGCACTTGGCTTACACACGTTCACGACGACTATTCTCTCCTGACTTCTTCCTAATGACAGCAACCTGCCTTTCTGCTCCACACATCTCACACCGTGCGTACACCACCCTCCTTTCTCTCCGAAACAGTCTGATGTTATTATTTTCCATTTCATATGCTGCCAAAAAGGATTATAGTATCCTCTCACCCTCGAAGACTATTTCTGTATTATTATTATCTATACACTGACTCCAACTTTACCTTCTTTTCTTTCACAACAAAATGCCTGTTCAGTGTTGTAAGTGATCAGAGTGGAAAACTTTAGGAAATTTTGACGCTTGTACACAACACAAATAAAAGCTACACAGCTAAATGGTTCTCAACACACTTCTTTCCCCTTTTTCGTATGAATTGTGTAGTAAAGTCTCGACTAATCTAGGGCACATCTCTGGAACAATTTCTGGCATCAACAGCAGCACCAACACAGCAGGGACGATGATGACGGATAAGCTTGCTATTAATATTTCTTCGGACTGCTGCTAATGCCACTTGTACAGCTGAAGACTCGTAAAATGCTTTAAAAATTACCAGCAGCGAAATGTAGGATTTCAACACACGCAGCAGCACCTCCACCAGCGCCATAGCTCTCTTTTACTAAATTTTCTCTTCGTGCGTGCTCACTGAAGGCACAAGATTGCTCATCCACCTTTCTGTCTCCTGTCTCATTTGTCCAATCGTTTCGTCTTACCCATACACTCTACCTTACCTTGGTAGAGCGACCCAACACTGATGATGATAATGCTGCTCTACTTTACTCGGGAATATCATTCTTACATTATTGCTTCATTTCGCTACAGGGAGGGTGTCGCTGCGTACTATATGCTGACGATGATGAGGACATATTAGAGAGACTACGTAAGTGAAAGTACAGTAGTTTGGATAATAGCGTAGGCATTAGCATTTATCCAGAAAAGGAGGTTGAGTAGCTCAAGTTTTCATGTACAGACGTACTAAAAACAAAATATGTTCATTCAGTATTTTACCTACATTTCAAATGGATATTTCCTAATAACGCCACAACGACAACGGCTACAGCGAGAGAAAACCAGAATGAAAACAACTCAAAGTGCTGTACATTTCAGGTTGTGCATTTTGCAAAACTAGCGAGCGGAAAAGGTGGTCACAGACATACTACACAGGTTTGTGGTTCCTTTGATGTAGTATCACTAGCACTAATCCAACGAAATGACTGTACACCACAAAAGTGATATAGATTACACTATCCACATTATATCCTGATATCTGGCTCGGCTGTTGTTGGGTAATAGTGCATAACTGAAAATATATGCATCAAAGTCTTACTGCTCTACTGGAATGCATTCAGCTTTGTAGGGTACTACTACTTCAAACAAGTATGAAACTTACATCACTCTACTCTCTCTGTGAAGAACAATAACTTAAGTGAAACGCATCTCATCTCACCAGATGAGCATTCTGTTGTAATTCATGTATCATTTTGGCACTGAGAATTCTCGTAATAATGGTAGCTATTTATATTTTTATGGTAGTATTTCTATCTAGGATTCGCTGTGACTTGCAAAGCAAATTAGAGAGTACACCGTTACTTGAGACTCGAGAGCTTTGTGCGATGCTTCATTTACGCAACTTTCGCATACCTTACCAAAAGTATTATGCAAATGCCCTAGTTTTGCGAATAGAAATGTTTAGCACTATATCGACACCGAATGGGCAAAGGAAGCTGGAAGTAGCTCGAGTAGTGTAAGTCAGGAATGTCGGTCTTACACGTAAGGTACTTCATGTACAAGGAAAATTAATGGAAAAATATACGAACGTAAGACGTAGTTTTCACAAGCCGTCAGCGTGATCACCTTTACATCTTGCGTAATATGCCATTCACTTGGCAAACCCCTTTCGCGTACTATCACAAAACGGTATCAAAACAAAGGAGATATGCAGAGCACAATATGTCAGAAGATGCCATTCACTCTACTTTTCCCCATCTAATTGGAAAAGTGGCAGGGGAAGGAGATTACACTTTTCTTGCACGTTTCAATAGAGAAATGTATGCTTTTTATAATCACTCTAACTGTGATATTTTACATATATTCACGGTTGCGGTCACGCGGTGGTGTGTAACCGTGTAAAAACTAATAATGAAACTTGCTCACCTAGGTCGTGTTTTAGTCATTGGAAGTCGAAATTAGCTGTTGGAGTGTGAAAAATTATGGAAGTTTTTCTAAGCGAGGCACATGCCCGTTTATTTTTTAGACGACATGGCATTTATCATTAGTTATGGCTGCTGTTACACAACTATATAGGCAATATAAATGGTTCAGTTTGAAAACTAGTAGTGGGAGATTATATATTGGCAAAATTGTGTTACATACTGAATGCGAATGTTTTGCGCAAATCGCTGGTATTTTTCTATTACCTTAATGTACCGTAGGTTGAGCGATATGATATGACTCGCTCATGTAATAAGAATTCATTTACTTTATGTAAAAAGTGAGTTTATAGAAAAGGCTACAGGACCACTTTGCGTATTTACATCTTTTCTTTATCTCGTGGTGTTACCGGTTCCAATAAGTGGGCCGGGAATGCTTGGAACAAAATCATATACCTACTCCTACAACGAAATGACAAGATCAATGCAGAAGTACCTAACCTAAAAGGTTTAGTTTCGATTAGCATGGAGCCACACTTCATTGCCAAAGATTTCGTACTTTTCAGACTATTATCTAAATTCTACAAGCGTGCTGTTTCGGAATGACTTGACTTCACGCAGGACTTAGTTTTTACTTTTTGATATAATTTGTTATGGTACCACTGAATTTTCCGAGTTCTTGGCTTCACAAGAGAAGAATATATAGAGTTTACACAGCTCTTACATCGAGCAAGTAGGAAGTGATGTGGCAGAAGCATTGCAGGCATAAAGAAAACACTTTTTTTTTGTTTCATAGCTTTTTATGCCACTCGAGTGTTCCAGAGGCAAACCCTACTTCCCTACTTGTGTGGATTATTGTCAAACGAAATGGTTTACTTCCAGCGACTTCATTCTGGTTTACAGTCAAAATTTTAGTACGAAAATCCTGCTTTGTGCAGCTTTTTATTGAGAGAATGTTATTGTGAGTTTGAGTTATCATGAATATTTCTCTTTTCTATTAAAAATGTGAATGCGACTGGTAGAGTACTTGCACACTCGCGTAATAATGTATTCATTGCTTTCTTTAGAAGAAGAAAGTACCCGTGTTTGCACATGAACAATTTTTGCGTACAACCATCTCACTACATAATATTATCCTGACTGATGTGTGCATTTGTTCAGATGCATTAAAAAAGGAAAACATGCTGTTGAACAATTTGATCCTTTTTCGCAAAGACTGAGATGAGGGTTGCTGTAAAATACATTTGATGGAGGAGAAAGTTGAACAATAAAAACAAAAAGAGAGAGAAAAAAATGAACGACTGAGCTGAGCATGGAGAAATAAATAAACTGCTGAAATCTACTTTAGACCGTATGCAAGTGTAGAAAGAAGAAATCAAACCTTTCATATGCTCCCAATTCAGGAAATATGTGCAAGGGTGCGTGATAACACGTACAACTAAAGCACATGATTTATGAAAAGGAATTTTATGAAAATATTGTCAAAAGCTCAGTAGCCACTCTCTATATTATGAATTGCGCATACTGCGATTCGAGGAAAGGACGAGGAAGTTGACTTTGCATTTTTGAACGTGTTCCCAAATGTACATAGGCACATATATAGCCTATATTGATTACACAGGCTTGAATCTTATAAAATGCAGATACGCAGTGAGGGAACATAAACAAATAGTTCTGGTCGAGGGCCGGGTTGATGATGCTATAAAGCACAATGAATACATTATTGCAGCATTTCGAGGAGACTCTCCTACGTGACAGAAAAATTTCGCTCTCAGATCAACAGCGACTGCTGATAGTGAAGTAAACGGTATGGGTTTGCAGTGTATTTCTGTGAAATCATACATGTTATAAAGGCTCGGAAGAATCAAAAGTGATGCCTACTCGTACTTGGGGGTACCCCATAGTCGCCTTTTTTTTCATTTCCAAGATTTTTTCAACCAATGTGTTTGAACAACAATTCCTAGAAAACAATTCGATTTCCTATTTTATGCCACCAAGACTAGTATATGTACATGGTTTGGAGACGTCGTACATTAATAAAGTACAGTTGGCAGTGCTGACACATTTATATATGAAATGCGTCAAACAGTGTCCTTGCCCAAACTGTCATACCTCCACCGAAGGGTTTATATTATTCATACATTCTGCTATATCCTATATCAACGTTCCACTAAATTCTTTATTTATTAAGGTTAATAATGCTAACGCTTTCAGATTATATGAGCCACATTGTCATCCAACATATTTTGGACACGCGTTGCTCATGCACGAATTATTCAAAAATCTGTTCCATACACAGTCAGTTAATTCTTAGTTTAGTAGGCACTTTTTGGAACCGATATGTGGGTCAAAATTGGATATTAACGGAGGGAAACGACAAAACATCTTTTGATGCTATTCTGTGCTTTCTCTAGCTTCATTCTGATACGGCAGTTTATGCACTGCGGATAAGTACGGTAATGGTTCCAGTAAAAATATGAAATTGCCTTAAGTGAAACCATGAAAATGAAAGACGATAGCTTATTCGGAGTACATATATCAGTAATAATATGAAGTAAAATAAAAAAAGGTTTCTAATCATTTCTCAGATTGGAAGTAATATCGCAAATATGAGCGTACTCTCATGGAACCTGTATATATATGTCAGTTGAGCAACAAAGCACAAAAAGGATAAATAAAAGACGATCTACTTTGGCTAACCGATCTCTAGTGAAATGAGGCTGAAAATGAGAACATGCTCATATGTGTATGCAATGTGTCCAACGCTTTCGAGGTAGCCTTGGTGGAGAGTGATATGCATGTCTGTACATACTTTTACATCTATAGATAGGTATTTATTTTTACTTGCCGTTGCATGCTTCTTTCCATAAGTTTCCTGGTATTGCCAAATTGGTTTTTATAAACATATATATTTTACCACGATGCTAGCTTCCTTCCACATTGGAACATGTGTGCCAGAGGGCAAACGAACCAAAGCTAAACTGCAAGTCAAGCTACACGTCTTATATATGTGTGTGGATATATGTGTACGCGGTTATTATCGTGGTTAGTTAGTTTTTGGGATGATGGCAAAAGAAAAGCAGCAAACGTAGTCTGCAATATCAAAAACTGCTCAGGTTCATGAATTTCCTTATCAATGGTTTTATTTCTTCTATACACACAACACAGATACACACACATAGAGTGAAAGCTTACAAGCATTTTGCTGTGTGGGAAAGTTGCTCCTTCCATTTGACGTTTCCTATCTCCGCAACCATTGCATTTTCTGTGCTTTCAGTTTGTCTTGACTTGAGTCTTCTTGATCTATGAATCTGGTTAGGCTTTATGATATGAAAGAAGATGATAAGAAGAGCGATGCAATACTTGTATTTCCTTTTTACAAACTTTTGGGATGGTGAAGCGATTATACTCTCACTAAAATCCAAAAGTCCTATATAAATAAATATAAACATTGGCTCGTTTATATCAAACACATGTCTGTATTCCAACAGTTCCCTTTCTCCTTTTCCTGGCTTTTTCCTCATGCATGGGAAAAGTGAACCGATAAGGATATTGCTTCATCTTCTTTAGTCTAAAAGCATGAGATAAGAGAATTTTGGTAAATATTACAGGTTACATATTAAGTCATATAGAGTCTTGGTAGACCTTGTGGTGAGACTGGGCGGTATAGGCTTGCTGTTAGTGCTACAAATATATTTTCTATCTAAAACTTGGTCTTATTTCTTGGCAAACTCTGATAGTGTTACGGTAATATTAAAGAGGCTGGAGGAACTACACATGTAGTGTGTAGTCGTGACTTCCTGCTTACGAAACTTGCCACAGAGAACACTACGAAAAAGATGGTTTTGCGAGTTAACTTGTGGACTTGCGGAGTGTGTGATAGGGCAGCTCAACTTGCAAGATTTTGCCAGGAGGAAAACAAGAAAGCAGCCAGCTAACCAAATACATGCATGTGGGTGGTAATACTAATATCCCTTGTACGAAACTAATTTCTTTCAGGTTACAAACTCGTATATAGATAATGCACACTATAAATATACTATATAAATAAGGTCATTCAAACTGAGAAAGGGATTATTTCAAAGTTCCTCCGACAAAACTCGTACTCGGCTGCTTGAGTGACTCATAATAGGAGATCCCAATAAGCAATTATAGATAGTATATATCGTTGACAGAGATGGTGCCAAAAATAAAGACACTTGGTACTTAAAATAAGATCTTTATACTTTTTACATGCCATTACATGGTGAAAGTTTCAATGAGACATGCCAGGAGCAGGTATGAATTCAAAAGGGATACGACGGCTTCGATATTTATTACACAGCAAGGAAATTGTTTTTAGTCAATATGTACGCTCCTTTTCGGTACTATTCCAATAGTAAAACTATACATACACTCAGCATGTACGCTCATCTATGAAGGAGAAAGGGCAAAGAATAAATGCTGTGCCGTGGCAATACCACTGTGATGTCAATATCATTCAATTGGTCTTAGGGCTAATATACATGTAGAGCCTCTTGTGTTCGCCTTTTCACTTTTCTCTCACTTCGTGTTGCTTGCCAAAACGTTTTTTACGTTTCAAAACATTATCCTGTACACACATAGAAGAATAGTCAACGCGAGTTTGGCAGTTCAATAAATACTAGAAAACAAGAATCGACCTAAACCACAAAATTGCAAGGATAAACGGAGACAGTAAAGGATGAAACAGACAAAGCGACACAATAATATAAATTTTATCCTTCTGCTGATATTTAAAAACTTTTCGTACTTTTCGCATTGAAAAATGCAAATCTATAATTTTCAGTTTGTTTTTGTCATGCCACACGTGCCTTAATTTGTCGCAGATGTAAAAAAAAATATTTCTATAATACTACGAAAATGTAGATTTTTTCGAAAGTATTGTTTGATATATAATTTTTCTGTTGTCACCATTTTTTAAGGAAAGTTATTTATATTTCTACTGTAATTGTTAATGTAACACATGTGCTCGACTTGCAGAAGAAAATTGTGCTAAATAACTTGCACACTTTACATGAGAATTCAATTCAGCCTATCGTACTTTTACTCACATCACTATATTTTGTACAAGTTGTTTCTCTCAATCGATATGGCATGGACGTGGAGTAAAACATAATACAAATAGACTACACAAACAGAAGAAAAATGTAAACAAGTAAGTCATAAATACGTTTTCTTCGGCTTATTTTCTTATTTTCTCAGTGACCATACTATTATATACGCGCTTAAGGAATAAGGATGCAATGAAATACAAAACTTATATACAGTTTCATGATTTCGCAAATCGCAATTGCCAAAAGCATCCCAACTTTTTGTACGTAATTTAGCACAACACAGAGGATAAAGAGAAAGTTATAGAAAGTTATATCCTAGTAGGATATAACCATATTGCTTGTGTATCAATGATAAACATTTATGTTATGGGCATTATATTACAGAAGCTTCTTGGAGCATTACCCTCTCAAATATTTTATATAATACGTTTTCTTTCTGTTGTAAGCGCAGACAAAGATACAAAAACTTTTTCCTGGAAAAGGAGACGGAATAGAGAAAAAAAGTTATTTACTCCTTGGCTCAATCACAGACGCTTTATTCGCAAGGCTGCTACAGAAGCAGAGGAGTGTGAGCGCTGAGTGTTATAGTAATCGCGCAATACATATTTCGTTCGTGTATGCTTAAGTAAAGCACGTTCGCACAACCTCTAGGTAGCACTTACATAGGCGGTCAAACGGCACTACATTATTTTCTTTCACTTTCCTTATAATGATTATTATAACCCTTATTTCTGTTTTCATTCAATCTCAAAGTGGTCTGCAGGAAAGCAAATGCGTTGTAGGCTTTGCTGGCTTGGTGTTTGGTGTGGTTTCTCTTTTCTCTCATTTATATTGTGTCCGAAAGGGAGAAAAACTGGTGAAAGCTGTGGTAATATTACTAATATCCCTGCTTCCAAAATAGTTTTTCCGAGTGCCACATATTATGCATTTCATCCATGTATATGTAATGTGCATTGAGTAAGAAAAAAGTTGTGGAAAATGAGTGAAAGGAGTGACTACAACACTAACACCACCACCACCACCATAGTAAGCTATGAAAATTCCCATTCTCTAAGAAAACCAACTCCTCTTTTCTTCTTTTCTCTGTTGTTTCTCTACTCTCCTCGTTATTTTCTAACATAACTCCTCTTCTCTCCGTTGTATTTCTGATGGAATTTTGCCTATTTCTGCAAATCCTATAAAAGACATTTGAAGCAGAAGTAGTCAAGTGATAGTAGTTGTACAAGTAGTGTGCTACTGCGGGCAAAAACAATAAACTAGGTTTTTTATTTGACATACTTAGAAGCTTAACAACCAGACCATCCTTCGTTCGGCTCTCTTCTTTTTTCTTTACGTACCTACGAGCGAATATGCCCGTTTCTTTCTATCTCATATGCTTTCCCCTTTCCTTCGTACAACCAGTTCGTTTCATATCAGTTCTCCGCTTTGGCTCCCATTCTTCTGCTAAACCCTTTTTACAAACTGTTTTCGTATTCTGGTTTCTGTTCCCTACTTCATTCGTCATACTTGCTTCCTTCTTTTTGCTGGCTTGCATAAACTATAACTTTTCATTAGACTATCTGAAAACTATACGCTAATAATGAAGTTGTTAATGGCAGTCGCAAAGAAAGAAGTCTGCCAGAGAGATGTGCATCAACGATGAGTCTATATGTGTGGTACACATGCATTCTGTTGCTATTACATATGTATATTATTATGTTCCTCCGTTTTTTATCTGTCTGGAGTGTTTGCATTTAGATGTATATACGCGTAAAACAGTAGATTGTTTGAGACAATGAGAATAAAAAATAAAAATCAAGACCAAACGACGACTACATCACGTATTGCCGACATCAGCTAGGGAATACCAAGAAAAAGCAAGTACTAAATTCTTCCGATGTTGCTAATGAAATCTGAAGTGAGCGCAACAAATGTACTAGGGCATGTACACAGGCTGCCATTCTGTAATAATTATGATTACACTAAAAAAGAAAGTTGTAATTGTATCATCATCTTTCAGCAAATTCATGAGAAGTTTTTTTTTCACGACAGTTCTTTTTTTATAGTCTTGAATGCTCTGGTGCATGATAACAATACGTTCTTTGGAGACTGAATAGTTGTGCACAATTAAGAATATGCTCTATGTACAAAAACAAATGTTTTATTTTCTTCGGGTATGTTCCAGCATCCATTAATTGGGGATTTTGTTTCTGCCATTTTATACAGTCAAGAAGCATCAATGAATGAGAAATGACTCATGTTTAGTAGCAAGGAACAAGAGCAGAGATGGTTTCAGCATTAAATTACAGCGACCATTAAAGGATCTGGAGAGAAAGGGGAAAAGTTGCTCATTTTAGAGTTTTTAGTTATTCTCTAGCTCGCAGTTTTGGCTTTTTCTCAATGAGTTCGTTTCTTGATGTTCTGAATGCGCTGTGAGAGTTGTGACTACATGCCCGTTTTTTTTGTTTAGTCACCCTCATGTATATAAGCTTGTAGTTACAAGATGAACATCTTTCTCGGTATTATTATGTCATTACTTGCTTCAAACACCCAAAAATATAGGCAATGAGACAGACTCGCTTTTGTTGTCTTTGACTAGTCACTTCTTGCGCATGTATTTAACGCTTATTTAGTTTGTGATGTACCATTTGATATACAAATTGTAATGCCTTTCACATCTACACACATTTAACGCACACTATTTTGTGGAAGCAGGTTTTTTTCAGGTTTGCATTATGCATTCACATATTGTATCTATGCCTTGATACTCAAAGAAACGTACGTGCTCCATATATTTTCTATGATTCAAGCGTTTTTTGTCCCTGCAAGATGAAGATGTTTCTGTGGAATTACTATTACTCTATTGAATATGAAGTACCAGTAAGTAATGGAAAGAGAGGAGAATGGAAACGTCTTTGCCTAGAGAATGAGAATTCGAGAAAGCTGAAATGTAGAAAAAAAGCGAATACATGTGCACAAGCATATATATAAAGCAAGAAGATGAGAAGGGGAAAGAGAAGGGAAAAAAGGGAGAAAAATGACTTTAAAAGGATTCGCAAAGATAATGAGCTTCAATAGTAGTTGTTGTTGCCCACTTTTCAAGAAAATTGTGAATGCAAAATGGTATTTTCTTTTTATCTACAACTAATGGCCCTTTATATCATTGGTATGCGTGTTAAGCGAGAGGAATAAAGACAAAATATCTTATAATATATATGTACAAAAGAGGTATTAATACAGCTTGCGTCATGATAAAAGCCTGTATTTTCATGCTGAAAGGTGCCTGAATTTATTGAAGTCGCGTAAAATTACTTTTCTCAAAACACTAGGAAATTTCCGTCTTATAATCTTCATATTTGTAGATCTGGTACTAGCAACTTTAAAATGAATAATACAATCAAAAGTCTAAAGATAAATTGTAATGGGAAGCGAAACTATATCTTTAAACTGCAACGAGGCAACTATTTGCATTTTGTCATTGTATCATGGTATTGCTTCCTCTTCAGATAAGAAAAGCGAGTCATAAATACGAGAAAAAATTCCTCTGCGCTTTCCTCCTGTTCTTGCAGTTTGTCAGTCAATTTTGTTACTGTGTCTCAACGGGTGCCGCCGCCGCCAGCAGTCAAGCATTCTTGAACCCGCACGGACAAAACATTCACTGCTTCATCTGGAACTTTGACGAGGACCCGTATTTTATTCTGACATGAAATCTTTAGGGAATTTTTGTCTCATGCAATATAAATGACACAACAATAAGTCTCTACTATACTCAATAAACAATTCTTGATAGTGAACGATGCTTTAAAATGTCATTCCTAAAAGTAGACTATGATTGCACATACGTAATAGATCACAAACAGCGTTATTATTTACCCTAATCCCCCGTTATTCCTTGTAAGAGATAAAATTCTATCTTGAAACCTAACGAGCGTAGAGAAGCGTTTCTCATATGCTTTTAAATGACGCTGTTAGGAATAATACGCTATTTTACGGAAACATTCAAAGCGTACTAAGGCTTTTAGACGCAAACAAACTAAAAAGGGTTCGCGTAATATCCAAATAAAATGCATTGTACTATTGTGCACCGTCAATTTGCAGTAAACATTGTTGCTACTCTCAGCTATAACCATGCTCTGAAATTACGGATGTGTTGATCTTCGTCAGTGTTTCTTTTGGTTATTTGATTGTCATTGTAATTCTTATTCATTTTTGCACAAAGAATACATGTATGTGTATGCGCATACTGCATTGGGGAATAAAAACTCGTATAAGGCTCGTGCAAAGGTAATGTTGTAATTCAATGTTATGTGATTGCTGAGCATTACTATTACGAGAAGAAAGAATGACGAGTTGATGTCTTTTCTCTATCATGAAATTCATTTCATGTGTTCAAGTTTTTCTTGTTTTGTTGCCTTTTCCCGTTTATGATCTTGGAGATAATACCAAAGACTAGACTAAGGAACACTATGAAGAGCTATCGCCTTTAAGGAGAATAGATTTGTCAGTTTCACTTTTCAGTGCAAGTGTGTCATATTGGGTGATATACTAATATCAGTCACAGTAGCATTACGTGATATAAATCGTGACAGAAAGAATCCTGACCAACACACACACACTACATCGATTAGCAAAAAGAAAATGAATGATAGGCTGACATTGCAAGTCTGTATAGGGCACACTCTAGAGAGCCAAAGCAGATAATATGTACATAGATTCACTAGTATTTATTAATATAGATATCTCATAAAATACACTATTTTGGATTTGGCTTGGTCTGATGAAACTTGTGGTTGGATGGTGGTCTTACATTTCTGTCAGCTGCTCTCGTTGTGAGTGAATGATCACTGGAACAGATTGAAGGAGGTCAGTGTAGTGGTGAGAAAGTAACATAAGAGTAGAAAGAAGGAAGCTAAGGAAAAGTAAAGTTTAAGACTTGTCCGAAATTCCCCAGGCATGAAGTAAACATTTTGTACCTAAAGTAAAAATATATGGACAGAGCAGGACAGTACAACTCTAGCGAAATACTCCTATGATGGAGGAATGGAAGTTGAATGCCAAAAAGCTAATGAAAGTTAAGTAGCAAGGCTGAACTGTAATAGGATATATTAAACCCAAGAGTACAAAACGTTGGAGCTTTCTTCATTATCCATAACGGATCGTCTTTTTTACGAGTCTTTATTTAGTGACAAAGATTATTATCTGTAGATTAAGAGGCATAAAAAGTGAAATATGCCACATGCTGCTATGATGTATAACCATAGGCATAGAATGAACACTACAGATTCCTCGAGTTATGCAGCATTTTTTATTTTCCCACTTGTATCTTTCACATGCAATCAGTAGCACTTGAGTTCATCCATCAGATAAAAGACAAATTACCGGCACAATCTCGTACGATCTTTACAGAGTAGTAGGGTATATCCATTCTTTATTTGGCTGTGCAATATACCTCAATTCTCAAATGTTTGATTTTTTTGCATTTAATCTCAACTTATAATTGTACAATGAACAAGCATTCGTGCTCGCATAATTTACATCAATCTAATGTAATATGTAGTATTCAGGTAGAAAAAGCTTTAAAGTAAAGCTTTTAACTTGTGTATATATTTTCCACAAACATTTACTTCCGTAACAGAAACGATACTTATATTATACACTACCCACAGGCAGAAACTAACAGGATATTATGGCGTACCTATTCTATTATATTAAGGACTAATTGGGCTACATTTTTGCTGTCTCAAGATATTTTTTTATAGAAAATAGAGCCATGATATATTATATTTTCTTCGTGAATATTATTTATCCATTGCTTCCCTGTTTAGTTGAAAAAAAATCTGATATTGAAGGAAGTAGAAGTTGTGTTTTATTGGTCGATGCGACTTGGTCGTGGCACAATACAACCTTTCCCTATCTCTCTTCAGTCCATTCTGCGTTGCTTCTTTTCACACTCGAATAAAGAATTCCAACACGACGAAAAGCCAACAATATGCATTATCAAAGAAGCACGCTGTAGGACGGCTCGACTACAACTTTCTCTTTTTATCCGTTTTGCTGATACAAACTACAAACTACTGTACATATAACACACAAAAAATAATAAAAAGTGCAAAGAGTGTAGGCACTACTAAGAAAAATGAGGATGGGTATACTAATGTTTTTGAAAAGTGGAAGTAAACAGTAATAACAAGAAAAAAGTACGATGATGCTGTTCTATATGTATTTTTAGGTAACAAAGTAAACGCCAAACGCATATCTTTAAACAAGAATAAGGAGGTGGTATGCTACAATATTTTATTCTTGCCTACGTGTGTAATATTTAAGTGGCGAGGCTGCAAAACGAATAGATTTTTTCTTCTTTGAAATTCTTGATATTACTCTGTAGTTACTTTTTGCGAGTTTCTATAGCTTAGAGTATAGAGTATGTAGAATGTGCATTGTTCATAAATGCGATGATGGTGATTGTGTATAATATGTAGGTACATATATACCTTCTGTCGTCGTCGTTCTTTCTTTTCACACAAATGCTTGCAGCCTATAGGTTCGGGCTCAGCACAACTCAAGCTTCTTTTTTTGCTTTCCCAAGTTCCGTTTCCGAGACTTTACTTTTGCTCCAACTGAATCTCACTACACAAACCCAAGAAAGAAGAATCATTCCGTGTACACTGAAGTCTCTCGCGCTTTCTCTTTCTTTCTTTCTTGGTGCAAGTCTTCCAGCTTCACCACTACTCTCAGCTGTAATGGAAATGGTGGTATGAAAAGGGAGAGAAGAGTGAGAGAGAGAGGCCGGGGCAAAAGGAAGGAAAGACATGGCATAACATGGTATGGCTTCGTTCCAGTTCATATCGATTATTCGATTCTCATTCTTTCTTTTGCGTTTTCTTGCTTTCACTCCTCAACCATGAATGTGTGTGGGTATCAATCTATTCATCTGACTAGTACAACTTTGTTTTCTGCTAGAACACATTTCTTTTTTGCTGTGGTATCTCCTACAAAAAAAGTGAAACATTTTCAATGATCATGGTGGACCGTACAAAGAAGGAACTCAATATATGAGTGTAGAATTCAAAGCCAAGTCTTCTTGTTAGCATTGCTATTTTATTTTGGATGTTGAACTGTAAAAATTACCTACCTAC
>JAQIXW010002080.1:0-16686 GCA_034700685.1 Willowsia buskii | reverse complement strand
TGAGCGCATGAAAATGAGGATGACTACACTCGGGGTTATTCATATAAATGCTCAAAACATGCAATGATTACGCCATTTATTATTGCATTGGCTATTAGCTTGTTGTACGACAGTACGTCATAATTCTATATACAATTTATGCACATAACGGTGATATAGCATATGTCTTGAAACTCTTAAACAAAATATTCTTTTACTTTACATCAATACCAAAAATCCTGAAGAGCTAACTATATAACTACTAACACAGCAAATGAAAAATATTTGCTACTTTAAGAGTCTTACAAGTAATAAATGATCTCAATCACACGATAAAAATAAAAGTCACGATGTTGTTAATCATTAGCATCATTTGAGAGAAAAAAACATCTTATCTTTTTAGTTTATCCCTCTAATTGTCCATCAACTTTACAACGAGTAGATTTCCACTTCCAGTTCCAGTCATAGTCAGCTAGTAAATGTAATGAACGTCAGTTTCTATGAATCATAGCGGCTTCGTTGGGATGGGAATGGGATCCATCATCCATAGACAGATCATTATATACTCTTTGAGACAGATACGTTATTACTTGCATTAAATTTTGACTCCACAAAGACAAAGTCCATATCTTATCATATCATTTCTACCGTTGGCACAATTCACAAAATTATATGGGGATTTTCAGGAACATATCATGGTTCAATTGGGGTAAGAGGGTTAATCGTAAATGCACTTTGCAAGGGAAAAACGAAAATCATTAAAAGCTTTTGAGTCAACTGGCATATAAAACAGACATTGGGAGGATAATGGCTAAGAATAGGCTTCAAGTTCCCGTCATAAAAAAGAAAAATTCAGGGGGAGAGAAGAACGCTTATCGATATGCAGCAGCTGCCATGCAAGGCTGGCGAAGTACAATGGAGGATGCACATCGAGTGTCATTAGCTTTACCCGGACAATTGAATGATTGGGCATTTGCAGGCGTCTTTGATGGCCATGGAGGAAACCAGGTTTCGAACTACACCTCGAAGAATCTATTGCAAAGAATATTACGTCGGTTGTCACAAAACACTGCAGGTGACAGTTCCCAGGATGTGAACATGGAGAACAGAGAGCAACGCATCAAGAAGGGTATCGCTGAAGGGTTTCTGAAGTTGGATGACACAATGCGAAAAACAAAAAAGATTGATGACGATAGCGGCACCACTGCAGTGTGCGTATTTGTAACACAAACACATTTTTACTTTGCAAACTGCGGGGATTCCCGTGCAATCCTCTGTCGAGGGGGGAAGATTGGCTTCGCGACAACTGACCACAAACCGACCAGGAAGCAAGAAAAAACGAGAATTGAAGCTGCTGGGGGGAAGGTTAAACGAGATAGGTTTGTTATTGCTGAAAATTTGAAGTGTGATTTTCGTAATTTAATTTTTGAATAGATAGAAATGCATTAAAATGTGCTTTTGCTATTGACAGGGTGAATGGGTGCTTAGCTTTGTCTAGAGCTTTGGGAGACTTTGAATTTAAAAGTAATAAGGATAAGGGGCCCTGTGATCAAATGGTTAGTCCTCAGCCAGATATAACAGTCATGGAAAGAAATGATGCAGACGAATTTATAATCCTGGCTTGTGACGGAGTTTTCGATGTCATGCTGAATTCTGAGTTGATTGCATTCGTCAGGAATCAAATGACCAAAACTCAAAATCTCAAAACCATTTGTAACAATACTGTGGACCACTGTCTTAAAATAGTTAGCGTTTTTAAGTATACGAGTATATTAAGCAATGTACAATAAATGCAAATACAAATCTACAAATATCACAAATGCTTCTATAGGGCAGTCGAGATAACATTAGCATTGTTATTTTGACCTTACCCGGCTGTCCAAAGAACGAAGACATGCAAAAGAAGAGAAAGCTCGATCTTCTGCAAATGAATCAAACTATTCGTTCAAAGAAAGCAAAAAATAGTAATGAAGATGTGTCGATAGAACCCCCAACAGCTATGTCGGAAGTGAATCCGCAGGAGATAAAAGAAAGCTCTGAGGTCATTTCTGAAGGTGCATGTAATCAGCAGAAGGAAACGCAGGCTGTAGACAGATGTCGAGTTCGCCAAAGCGTCCAAGAAGTGAATAGCCGAAGAAATAGAAGCGCCCCAAATGCTTTCATAATATATTTCCTGGACTATTGGAAGGTAAATAAATTACATATTCAACCACTAACGTATTACGATGATATAGTTTCATTTCATAGCAATTGAACAATGTGTGTCATGATTTCTAGAAAAACGGAGGAAATATTTGTCAAACTGCAAAAATATGTGGTCAACAGTGGGGTCGGCTTGAGCGGTCTGTGAAGCAAAAGTACAAACGTCGCTATTTGTACAGAAAGCAAAGACATTGTTTGAAAAAATCCCTTGAAGCGCCTACCAAAAATTCTACGGAGCAGTCGTAGAAAAGGTAACATTGATGTCAGTGTAAAGTGGAACCAAACGGCCTTTCCCTCTGTTCCTTGAGTCTCTGAGTATTTTTACCATTGTCTGAATAAAAATACAATTTCCCCATTACATATCTAAGACACAAAGCCATTGCAATATTGCAAATAAAGTTTCAATAATTGAATTTAAAGCTAAACCGTGTTTCACCTTTTCCGTGGTCAATACAAAATCATCGAATCGCATTACAATAAGCAATTACATTACGAATTACAATTTTAGCCTTTCGGTATGATGCTTTCCAAATAAACTCATGTGTTTGAAATGGATGTTGGTTTTGCTTTTATGCAAACAATGTACAAAAAACACGAATAGAGAATGCAAACGTTTTAGACTTTATAAAGTAGCATAGAAGAATGATAAGAAAGTTGACTAACCTGTACACAGATTACAGATACATTCATCTGCTCACCCTGGAATCCTGGTGATAATTGATTGCTATTTTTTGTCGATTCGGTGTACTTTGTAGGAAGGTATTCTTTATTGTTTGGCATGAAAAAGTGATTTGGGGGTAAAGTCAGTTATAGTCCTATTTCATAAACCATAACTGCTTGTACTTACATATTATATGTTCGTACTCATGCCTAGCTGTAAAGAACTTTTCTAAATATTTGGAAAGCTCCCATATAGCATAATGTACTATATACATTAGTGTGATCTCCATCCAGGTATCGCTTGCGATAAGATAAGCCTATCCTGTTGACGGGGCTTTTGTAATATTACGTTGATTAGCTATCAATTATCATCCACTATCCTTACGTGCTGCTATTGTCCGTCAATTAGGAAGGTAAACTATGTCGTACTACGTCTAGAAAATATTCCAGCATGACATCTTTTGAAATACGTGGTTTTAATGGCTCAATTATTTACTACATAAACTACGAGAACAAGGCAATTGAGTATTGATAGAGTTTTGTGAAAGAATTTGTGTTTTGTGTGCAAAACCTTCTACTTCCATCGTAAGTAAAAATGGTACTTGGTTTTAATTCGGATATCTTTTTTGACTTAATAGGTAGGCTGAAAATTGCAACAGTGGTAAGAAACGTAATTATATATAAACATGAACGCACTGAATTTGTATAGGAGTAACTATTCGTAATTTTACAAAATTCTGTATTATTTTCAAACAGGTTTTAGGCTTTTTGGATCTTATTTTAACAGCTACCTCTTACGTAAAACATGACTCGAGAGACCAGACATTCCTGGCGTTTGTCATTATATTTTTTCTCTTGTCCCTCATATGGGTCATTAGCGTGATGTTTGGTTTTCTAGTGATTCAAGATTCTCATATTAAGTTTGTAAGATTCGAATAAAAAAATATACACACACCTACCTATCTAATTATGGTTCCATACGTGAATAGCATAAATATTCAAGATTGTAGTGAAAGTGTAATGCTTTGTCTTTCAGGATATGCTATATCATGTATGTGCATGTTTGACCCTTTTGATTACCGGAATTGTCTTCATGGTCTCGATTCTAAAATATGGTAACAGTGAGCCAAAGTTTGGTGTTAGAATACTTGCAATGGTAAAAGTTTGACAAAAATGCAGTTATCGTTCAACAGTAACTGAACAGTTATTGGAGAGAATAATTCACATAATGTTTTTATTATTTGTACGTTTGCCAGATTACAGGATTTGCAAATAGCGCTCTATATGGATACTTGCCCTGGAAGCTTTTGAAAGCAACATAAAGTTTGAAAAAGTTGGAAAGGATCAACATTTTTGGCTCAGCGTCCATCCAATTTTCTTCTCAGGAAATCTCATCTAAGTCATCTTCGTATTTGTAGCACTATTTTCTGCATATAAATTCATCCATGTAACTACTTGCTGGGGTAATTCAGCCAATACAGAACGAGCAAGAGCAATTTTTGATCCCTCGCTTATTGGTATTACTGATTTAAAATCGACATATTTTCTTAATTCTAGAAAAATACATTGGAACATAACACATTTATAGTTTATTAGAACGCATGAAATTAATAAATTGCTTATATAATAATATTCATACTCATATTTAGTACTTACCAACGAATTGTACTATATCCCTGCTTGCTAGTTTGTTTGATCTACTTTTCAAAAGTTTTTCGTCACTGTCAAATCTTTCCATTGTGCTAAAGTCCTCATCTCCTATGCCTATGATTATAACAGAGAGTGGAACGTCGGATGCTTCAACAAGTGCGTCCATAGTTGTTTCCGGATCTTAAAAACATTATTTAATTTACAACTTTAGATTTTCTTTGCATCTTTACTATGAATGTTCTCCACTCACCACAAACGATTCCATCTGTCAAAAGTAACAGTACATAGTACTCTTGATTGGAAGAATTTGTCAGGCTACTCCTGGCGATTGCTGTCATTTCTCTAATAACTGGTGCAAAGCATGTTGGGCCAAATAATTTCACTAAATGAAATCCAAAATTCAAAGAAAAAGTAATCAAAGTTTACATCATCTGAAATATTTGGTTCATAGACATAATAAGAATTCGTGCTGCACGTTTTAACCTCGTTGAAGAGCTCTGTAGTAAGATGTAACAACCCCTTCAATTCCTTGGCATAACGGATTCGTTTCTTTGAAGTTCAGCGAAAATTTGTTGTTCACACGATTCGCAATTGGATATCCTTTGGCACCAAAACCGTAAGCGTAAAACTGCTTGGACGAACTATAATCTTGGAGGATTTCCCCTTTAAAATGCAATGTAAAATAATTGACATAATAAAAAAAAGCTTTTAGTCGTACAAACATTTTTGTGTAAAGTACTTACCAACTATTTTCAATGTCGTTACATAAGGATTGTCTCTCTTTCCATGTCTATAATGTAGCGACGAATGTGACGTAGGCTCGCCATTGGAAGCTTTATGTTTAGGGTTAACATACAACATAATATTTAAAAATGTTTAACATACCCTTTTATTTAATTTAAAGCATTAAAAATTGTTACAGCACCAGTAAAATCGATCGCAACAGCAAATTTTATTTGCAGTCCATCTTGTAAATAGTCCATAAATGTTTTCTGTGATTCAATTTTAAAATCACAAATTGTTAACTTGTCAAAGTCTATTTTTATTTCATCGGAAGTCTTTCTGGTAAGTTTTAGCTCTAGAGCAGTCCCATCTTGGCATTCTTTAAATGTAAAATAGAATATTCATATTAATATGTATGTTAATATTAATAGAATATTGGAGTGAATGTTACCTTACTTTCAGACAATTCAATAAAAGTCGTGACTGTTTCAGCGATTAACTTTGATAATTTTCCTCTGAAACTTTGTTTGATTTGGTGCAATTGAAAGCGCAGTGGCATTTCCAAATTTCCTTGTCTGCAGACCGAAGAATAACGTAAATTAATGGGAGCAAATGTAAGGGCAAGATCTTGATCCCCTGTTAGGGCCCTGTTTGTACGATGTAACAAAATCCAACTCCCATCCAATAGCTGTTTAGAAATATTCATGAACAGCTTCCTATTAATTGACGGCTTGAATTTTGACATGCTACTGTTACGTCTTGCCACAGATTTTGAGATAGAACATGTCATTCGTATGAATTTCTTGCAGTCACCAGCCTCGTCTGCCAGGATGCTTATAGTTGATTGTCGTTTTGCTGTGGAATGTATGGAGGGGAGCTTCAACTGTCTCGTTAACTAAAAGACAAAATCAAGTACGTTTAAGAAAATTAAAACTCTTTAGAAAATTAAGTTGATTTTCCAAACAAACTAGTGATAATTACCTTTGAGTGCGGAGCAGAAACAATTTCAGCTAAGCTACACTCTAATACACCTAAGAAATCATGATTGTCAAGAGAGTATTTGGCACAGTCCTTGTCAAAGACCATGAATGTAAGCATCTATAGGTTCATTAGAAATATGCACATTTTACTTTATGCTACTCTACGGGTATTAGTAGATTTAATATAACATGAGATGACTAGGACAAAAAACATTACCTGCTTCTCTTCAAACCTGTAATCTACTAAAAACTTTGTTTTCCACTCTGGATTTAAGTTATTTGGGATAGACTCTGTTCTCCCGAGTTCTATCCATTCTTCAACAGTAGTTGAATCTTGCAAAAACACTACACACAACGGATCTGACCGGGTCAATTGGTCCAGATTCAATAGGGAGCTTTATACAATTTATAATTATTTAGGTTAGTATTAAATAATATGCATTAATAAATGGAAAATAGCAAAGATGTGTATACGTAAACAAACCTGGCAGATACAGTTAGTTCTACTTGCGTAACAGGGTTTTTAAATGACGGTGTTTCCAGCAGTGGTGCAGATGGAGTTGAACCAGAATCTAGGGATAATGATGATGCTAATTTTCCCCTATCGGATTCAAGTGGGGGAGCTGAAGGGTTCAATTCTGAATATTGACGACGAAGCATATCCCTACAAAATTAAGAATGTGCAAGCAGTGTCACGTGTAATTTAATTATATGTACAACTGTAATCATTGATAAAAGAAAACTGCGTGATAGAATCTTCAGCAACCCATGTGGTTGTAGTTTTATCGATTTTTTCTTACGCAGGTGTAACAGGTCTTTCTGATTTTCCTTTAACACTTTTCATATGGGTGAAAGCATGTTGGCTGTACTGCTAAAATGCGTCAAAGCATCTTATGGCATATTCTCTCAGCGTCTCCTATCAATGAGTGCATATATGCATGAAAGAAAAAGCATCTATACGAGGAAAAAATTAGACTTCCTATATCATGTTATCATATCAAATACATATCTTTACTAACCCAAAATGTCAAACCAATAAAGGTTTTAAAACATTTTTCCTGTATTACAGTATACTTGTATACTTGTATATATAGGTCAGATTTTTGATTTGGTTATAGCATGGGCAAAATACATGATATTTTGGAATTTCTTAGGGACGTCCCTCTTTTGATTTCATCGAATTTGACAAGAAAACAAAAACATGTGAAATTATCATCCCAAGATAATTATCATCAACTTTAACTATCATATACGCACCAACACACCTAGCGAATACGCATTTATGATAATGGTAATTGATTGAATGGAAGTAATGTATGTTTACATAACCCTCAAGATTCAAGGGCAATATTTTCTTGAACTGTTGTATAATGTTGCTCAATCATACGAAATGAATAACATCTCAATGTAATGAGATTTACAATAAAATAAGAGAATGAGTAATTTTCTATTGTCCTTAATGAGATGTTACAACACAGATGTACAATGGTTTTAAAAAATTACATGAACTTGTGTATTCTGACGCTCCACAAAGTTTGGAAAGATTATATATTACTTGTAAGTGCGAGGCTCGAGAATTTTTTTTAAAAAATATGACTTATCCCATATTAAAGTTGTTAGATATTTCCTTGACTTACAATTAGGTACCGTTCATGTTACCCCCTTCCAATAAAGCAACCTAACAGGATTCGTTAAAGTTCATTTTATACCATGAGAGTAGCGGAAGGAGTGTTCAATCTGCAGACTGTGTTCATATTTGTTGTCATTTTTGGATATATTCAAACTCAAAGTGATGACGAGGGAACCGATGGAACTAGTAATAGTAACAACGGTACTAGTGACCAACCTCCTCTCAAAACGGAAGAGTACAAAGGGCCAGCCGCATGGCTTCGGATATGCCAACCCGGCGCTGGCAAATACGTGGGGGCCGTATCAGCCGGGAACAATGAATGTCCAGCCGGATATTGGTTTAAGGATTCACTAAAGGTTGGGTGTGCCTGTGGACACGGTGTGTAAGTCTGTGGTTTATTATAAAACGGATACTTACATACTAAAGTATTTAGATAATTAAGACAAAATCTCAATTATAGATGGGTTTTTGCAAGTGGTTGGTGTGATCACATGGCAAGAATAATTATAGCAAAGGACGGTTCATGCTTCAATGTGAACAAAGATGTATGTATGTGCACAAAATGCTTTAAATATACCAAGCATTGCTGCCTAAAATTATTGATTCAAAATATTTTTAAAAAATTACGTACATTGGATTCATAACTACGCTTTCAGGTGAGATATATCAGGAACATTGGCTGGAATAATAATGCCTTTATGCCTTACCACTTTGTGGGAACAAGTGGATTAGAATACATTCAAGACATACCTGAAGCATTAGCGTTGCAAGAAATTGCAACTCATTTTCATCCCGACTATCATCAACATATTGGTGCAATTTTCCGTGAAAGAGGAGTGGAATCTATGACTGGAAGATTTTGTCTCTCCCATGATGGAAATACGTCTCGTCCGCTGGCCTTAAAATATTTTGTTCCAAAACTTCCATACTATGAAGAGAAAAACTGCTTTGCTTATGCAAACCAGGACGCTTCCAAGTTTGAATATGATGCGGGTTATTCATTGAACGAAGGGTTGACATTAATCGGTGCGTACTAACCTTTTTGTTCTCAGGAGACCTTAAAATAAGTATGCTTTATTTTCTGTAGTCATTCATATTTGTATGATTGCTTTCAGACCAAATAACGAGGCCATTCAAAAAACCAAACAGTTGGGCTACTGAAGCAGATAGCAAAAAATGTGCAGAAGAGTGTCCTTCTGCACGGTCACTAGTTATAAATGGACCAAAAAATGACAGCTTTGTTCCAGACTACGTTGACCCACTGAATGATGAATATTTCCTTGATGAGCTTAAGGAAATGGGCTGGAAACCAGATGAAAACAACTCGGTTCCAGTTGATATGCCTGAGCAAAAGTGTGAAAGAAAGTTTGCATTAAGCAACAAAACAATGGTTGAAATACAGGAGCAGACAAAGCGAATAATTCGCTTAAATATTCAGGCATCAGTGAAAAACGTGCTTGCTCCGAGGGTGAGATATGCTGACTACAAATTACTCCAAAAAGCTAGGACGATTTTTGATAAAGTTTGTCCAGATAATGAACTCCCATCCACAGTACTAACCGGCATGCATAGAATGTTTCGAATCGCTGTAAACGAAAGTTTTTTTCATTATCCATTTAACCAACTTGGGGATGAAGCAGACACTGAAAGAATTTGGATTATTTTGGACAAATGCTTTGCTGATGCGAAACCTATGAGTTTTATTTATGCAAATTCCTCAGGTACTCCCGGTGCAGCAAAATGCGAGGATGGAAAGGTGAAACACAATTTGTAATGAATGATTATGAGAATCATTTTAAAATGAACTACATGCCGTAATTTATGTAATTTTACATGGACAAATATACAGATTGATTCTGTTTCTAGTTTTTAGGTGTTAACTATGAATTTACAACTAACACGAGCACCTTAAACCGGACAATAAAGGCCAAGCTTCCATGTCATCTCTGGAGTAACATAACTGAATTGGATTTGGTTGTCGAAACGGCATGGAAGACAGTAATGTTTGCTCATTACTATTGCGCCAGACACTTTAGGGAAAACAGTGTTGGTTTCAGTATTTTCGAACAGAAAATGGAAAGATTTTTCAATCGATGGGTGCAACATAGATGGTGATTTTATGTTTTTTTATATTCCCAAGTTCCCTTGATATACATAATTACCCTAACTTTTCCATTTTTCTACTGGCATTCATACGACGAAGCTTTCAGCTCAATGTAGGCTGTCTAATATTCCAATCCTAATATATTTGTTTTGACAACAGGTTCTACCCAGGGTTATCATTGCAAGGCTACAAATACATTTATCAAATGTTTAATCTGGAAAAATTTGGCATAGCATTAGATAGATGCGTCGCTGCAGCGCGAAGTTTCTCCATTTATAGGAAATGGATCAAAAGACCAACATATACCACGTTTAAGGGAGGAAAGTAAGTGAAGTGTTGAAAATTAGTTAGTAAATTAGTCAATATTGAGTTTTGCTGCTGAAGAAGTAGTTGTATTGTGTAATGTCTAATTTCCAGGCTATTTGAGGAACAATTTGAAATACCTGACGACATAGCTGGAAGAACTACGTATGCAGCACTTTATACTTTCTTATACCTTCAACCTTTATACATGTTGATTGGATAACGTATGTATTCTTCTTTAATTTTAGACTGGACGCGATCAACCCAAAGCTCAATCAGTTTGACAAAAGGGCATACTGCCTTCCTTACTGGCATGCACCTGCTTCAAATCCAGGGATAAATTATAACCCAGATAATGACTACAAGCCCGGCTGTGTCAAGTACGTGAAAGAAGAATGGGTCGACCCATTCACACCAGCTCTTGGGAAATCAAATGGATGGAGAAATACAGTTGATATTATATGAAGCACAAAAGTGTTTTTCTCCTGTATGTATTCAAGCATTAACTGCATGCAATTTTTTGTACAGATTTTTACTTAACAATGAAAACATTGAAAATTAACGTTTATAACATTAATTTTCTCCAAAATAGAGAAGTCAGAAATAAATACATAGGTAAGGAGGCTTTCAGTTTTTAATTTGAGCCTTATGCATACATAAAAAAGATTTAGCGTGTAGTTCCTCTTATGCTGCATTAAATGCATGGAACAAAATCTACTTTCACATCACCAGTTGGAGACTGCTGAACGTATGAAAATGGGAACCCATTTGGTATATTGTGACATGCTGCACCAATTTGACCTTGAAGATTTACAGCGATCAATGCTCCACTGAAATTCGGAAAGTATGCAGTGATCCTCGAAATGGCATACTGAGCAGCTTCTTCTGGAGTTTTACCTCGTCGCATTTCCTCAACTGCAAGTAAACTAGGTAGAAATCTCGCCATAATATCTCCATCACCTACAAAAAAGGTATAACAAACAATTAATTACCCGTAGGTATTTTACAAAAAACAGTATTTGACATGTGGCGCAACAAAGATTCTTCCGCATCACTAACCTGTAGCCCCCGCACCACCAACTTCTTTGTCAACATAGCTTCCAGCACCCGTTATGGGGGCGTCTCCAACTCTTCTGTATATAAAATTGGGCAAAGTTATGTTTTAAAATTATTTTGATTTTTACATCAGTACAAACCATTACATTACCCTGGGATTTTGTTCCTTGCTCCATTGGAGGAGGTACCTGACGCAATCCTACCATTACTATCAATAGCCACCATACTAATAGTGTCATGGTTGAATCGATCAATAGGTGGGCGAGTTTGTTCTCCGTCGGGCTTTGAGGAGGAGATTGGACTATATGGACCGCAGCTCACTGATGGGTCTGGTCTCACATTTTGCCAAAAGTTGGGCTGACAGCTTTTATTTTTCCATTCATTGTGTAATTGTTGTGAATGCTCAGTGGTTAGATTTTCTTCCTGAAACCCCATTTTAATCGCGAATTCTGTGGCAAGTTCTCCCACCAACAGTGTATGTCCAGTATGATCCAATATTTTTCGTGCTACCCCAATTGCATTTTTCACTCTACGCAAGCATCCCACCGCTCCAACTGCATGTGTTTCCCCGTCCATTATCATGGCATCCAAAGTCGTCTCTCCATTTTCATCTGGAGACCCACCGAAGCCTACCGTTCCGTCGCATTGTAGCTCCTCACATTTAGAGCAACCCTGTTCAACAGCGTCAAGCGCACTTCCTCCCATTGCTAGTACTTTCCAAGCTAAATCAGGTAAATGTTGAAGGCTTAGTGCATGTTAAGATCAAGACTTTTAAAATTCCATGACAGCATAACCAAGTCTTGGTTAAGATAATCGACAACCATTTAAAAATTAGCATGTTGAAACCATCGATAAGTACAATTTATTACCCGATTTAGTTCCTTCAGTGAAAGCCCATGTATTAATCACTACTGGCCATGAAACATTGCGATTAGTTGAGCGTTCTTTGCTACTTTGCTCTTCCACATCTATTTCTGAGGATATACTATTGTTTTCCAAAAAACTTGCCATACTAAGGCTTTCTCTCTCTGCGTCTAGTAGTGTATTGCTTTCACTGCTTTCACTTTCCGCGTCAAGTGTGTCTTGTAATTCGATAATTTTGTAAGGCTTCTTGATGATATTGGTTAATCTTTTTCCAGCAGTAAATTCATTGCAAGTCAGCAGGAACAAGCTAATGTAAAATAGTAATGACATTAATTTTCTATGTAACAACATTTTTATTATTGTCAGTAAAACAGTTTCAGTGTTAAGTAAAATATGGGATGAACAATGAATGTAGCTGAGAGGGAAGAAAGGGACACGTTTGTGTAGACTAGACTATAAACGGAATGAATGAAGACAATGAAGTGAATGAACGTTACATATAAATTATTGATGGGTTAAATAAACTATGTACCTAAATAGAGATACCGGATTCTCTTTGATAAAAATGATATGGGAGATATGTCATTCGTGTATATAAAAACATCATTCCTATGAGCATGGTATGGTTTTAAGAGAAGATAATCACGATTAAAGTACTATAACGATAACCTTTAAAAACAACATTTTCTAAGTAAAATGCTTGGATTGACAATTGACATACCAAGGTCTGTACGTATGTGTACCAACACGAGGTATCATCTGCTGGAAAATATCCACCGTGTTTTTTGACGTACCACACAAGGGTAAATCGAATCAGTTTACATATGAGCAGAGGATTAAGATGGTTGAGTTGAGATATTAAACAACGGCTGAAGTTGAAGGCTGCAGTGATCATATATGAAAAGCTTTGAGTTAGGATGACGAGAAATAAATGAATAATAAAGCATGCATGAATGAATGATAATAAATACTTCCTATAATGCTTCATAATCCCACCTCATGAATAAACCATTTTTACAAAAACTATGTTTACAGTAATTAAAACAAGATGCATGTAGTATTACAAAAATATCATATTTGAAATATGGACTTTATGCAATTTTACTATTTTTTCAACGAAATTGATTCTCATTCAAAACTGTATGCAGAAGAAAAGGAAGTAAGTAAAAAACATTATGTGGGATGTGTAAATACCATGCAATTCATCCTATGCACATACATACATATGAAAAACATCAAAACGACATTATTATGATATGACTAATGATATCTGGGGTGTTCAATCATTTCTGACCCTTGTGGAATGGTGAATAGAAACATGTTTATTTGTAAAAAGTACTACCCACTATGATGACATGATTGGCATGAACTGACATGCTTCCAAAGTTTGCAGAGGAAAAAATGTTTTATTGAAAATTCTTCACAAATACATATTTGCTTAATATCAATCAGTATCATCTTTAAGCGTCTTCAACGATTAAAATTAGAGTTTATCATGAGAACGTTTCTTAAATAGAGTTATATTACTAAAACGTAATAACATTGAATGAATTCAACTGTAAGTTTAGTACAACTTGTATATTATAATGACGAACTTTAAATTACAATACTTTTTTAGAAACAATATATTTTCATCATTAGTTAACGCGCTGACCGACACCGTTATTTATTACTTTTGGCGAAAAATAAATTTTGTTTCTGCAAATAGCAATTTTCCCTGAAACTATCAAGTCATTTGGTCGACATGCCCAGACAGGGACTGGGCCCACTGCAATGCAGACTTCCCCATTCCATCTCCAGATTCCAGATTTTGGGCACAGAAAAGGTTTGCTATCAGCGGATGGAGGTGAAGAAGATGATGCTGCCGCTGGAGATGCTGATGCTGATGAATTGTCACTTGCCGATGCTGGTGCCTCTTTAAGTTCTATTTCATAACCGTATCCTCCCTCTGTCTCTTCAGTTTCATACTCCTCAGCATCAGCATTTTCAGCCATACTTCTCGCTTCCATTACATTATCATCTTGTGAACTTAACTCTTCGTCCAAGTCACTCCGCTTTCCAAACGTGAAGTAGTTGGATATCACATCCAAAAATGAAGTTGATTTTTCGGTCGTGGATTTACCAAAATCCAGATTGTTTCCGACCGAATAAGGATAGGGAAGCATAGATTGACCCAGATTGGATAAAGATGGTGTAGGGATTGGAATAGAATCTTTGACTTGCTGATGAAACTGGAAAGTTGGATTGACATTGTTACGAATTTCATTAGGATTCGACATGTAATCTGGAGATGAAGGATATTGGGGTGAAGGGGGTGAAGGGGGTGCTGGATATTGGAATGAAGGAGGGGCTGGATACTGGAATGAGGGAGATTCTGGATACTGGAATGAAGGAGATTCTGGATATTGCGATGATAAAGGAGCAGGATATGGGGACGAAGATAATTGAGGCGGCTGCATCATCATGGGCGACGGTTGTGAAGGAGCGAACCCACCTAGTTGGTTTTCGGCTCCAGGTGGTGGAGGAACTACAACAGGTTCGTTTTGTGAAGCAGCACCGTACATAGGCATATTACCATTGTAATTCATCATAGGAGGGTAGCCTGGACCTGGAGGGCTAGGTCGCATCGCTGGATGCATCATTGGGGCATCGTTTGAGAGTGCATTAGAAGAGGATCCGAATCCAGGTATGGAAAACCATGACATAAGACCTCCATCATTATTTGAAGATGAGGAAGCACTACTGGATTGTGAGGGGTCCGGATCAGACAGACTGTTCAATATAGCAGCATCCTCCTCTGGAGTCCTAACAGAGTTGTAAGCGCTACCGGTCCATGGAAAAAAAGTTTCCATCAAACTTGGCGCAGGAGTTGTTGATGGAATAAGTCTGTACTTCCCATTGCGAATTTCATAATGATTTACATCTTTATGCTTGAAGACATACTGTTGAGAATCCACACTGCTACGGCAGAGTATGGAGCACCAAACAGTAATCAGGAACAGTTTTCCGGATGTACCCTTTTCAAATAAATAAAAAATGTAGAATTTGCACATATAATCCATTTTGTATTACTCTTCAATTTAGTTATATTTTTTACGAATAAAAAATCTTTGTAATTTTTAACTCCACAGTATTCACAAACTTGCAATAAGCAATCACACTAGACGTAAACTACTTACCATTTTATAAATGTATGTACTCTGAACAAGTTCCAATCAAGTGAAAAGTAGTGTTCCACTAAAATTGCCGACTGACCTGCTTCTTCAACCTCTTTTCATGTACTGAAATACATTCTTTGTGGGTTTTGCGTAATTCTATTTTTTCAACATTATTTACTGGACAAACCAGATTTTTCGACAGCTATAGGGTTCCTTTAATCTGTCTTGTTATAAGTACTCCATACAAAAGATTTCATACAAGAATGATCCACTCTGAGCCCTGAGCACTTTCATCCATTGCTACAATGTGTATCTTAGAAGAAATGAGAAATTACCCTTTTTCATAATGTAATCATATACACTCTCTGAATTTTACAAGTAATTGTTTCGGTCTTAAATTCGAGTGCAAAAAGAATGTATGTACCTATATATAATGTGCATACATAATAGTTTAATAATGCATACTTCATCACCTTCATTTTCCCTGACTCGTGTTTAGGTCCTGTTACATCTATTTATATTTCAGAACCTGCAGTGCGTGTAAGCACTTTTACCTTTTCTTGAACGAACTACGACTCGATGACACAATCGCTTTATTGGATGAAAGGGGTTTCTTCGTATAAAGCTGTATACACAAAAACAACATGCTGTGTGTGTGGTTTTGGGTCCTTTCTCACAGGCTCCTCTCCTCAAATCGTCGAAACTATATAACCCTGAGAGCTACAATCCAAATACTGAAAGAGTTGTTACAATGAGCATGCTTGAGAAACTGGGGCACCTCATGCATACCCGGATTATTGATTTGTCATGTAGCAAGTGACTGTGGCTGTCCCAGTTCAACTACGTCCCTTCATAATAATAATGTATGAAAATAAAAGTATCATAACATCCTACTTCTTGGGAGTCAGGCGTCATCACAGTGACTTCTCGTTGCCTCTGCTAAATGGAAATGGAAAGTGCAGGTAGACTGTCCAGGTGCACTCAAGAAGGGAAACGAAAACGAAGTTTATATTTTCATTATTACATATTAGGTACTTCAACCATCATAATCATATCCTGTCTGAACTAATGCTCTGCGTACAGATATGAGCGTAAGATGAGGACTGTAGAGGTAAATAAAGTAGTCCTAGTCCTTGTGATATAATATGAAATGAAGTGACGAATTTCACACTTTCCACAGTAATCGCCTCTGCATATAGAAGAAAGTGAAAACAAAGGAAAATGCCGACGAAGATACAAAGCCTACGTGTTTAGCTGTATGAAAAGGGCTCAAAAATCAAATACTGTTTCAATGAAAAAGAATAATTACTTTTCCTCAAAATCAGCTTCTCGACAAAAGAATGAGAAGTGAATGAATAAAGTGTACCTACTCGATTC
>JAQIXW010002079.1:0-16695 GCA_034700685.1 Willowsia buskii | reverse complement strand
ACAAAATACTTCGACTGGGTTAGACTTTGTGTTCATATCGAAACGTGTTGAGTGAACGACACCAGAAAACTCATGTCTCACATGGTATTCAACGGTGAAAGAAGCGAGTGAGCTTTGTTGAGCGCTAACATGCATTAATTTATGTATGTCTTAGATTTAGGTTTGGATAACAAACATTAAGGGAAGTCTGACCAATTATCTTGAATATTCGTAAAAATTCCTTAGCTTTAATCAAAAGAATACGTGCTGCTAGCATGCAATACATTATGTATGCACTTCTTTCAATGTTTTTCTGTTAATGTTTTATACATGAGTAATAATGTATGCTGTATTGCAATATTATTAAGTATTGATAGATTTTCAAATAATGGTCAAGCCCTACTACTGATCCTACATGCTTACTCTCCTCTCTTGTTTTGTGCCTACTTATAAACCAGAAAAATCACTTAATTTTTAATATCTGGTAGTACATTTCGTTTCATATATCTGATCAATCAAAACTACCGTTGCGGGTAATCTTGATTTAGATTTGAAGCCGAATCTGTTGAATTACAAAAAAATGGAACATAAATATCCCGAATGTATGTTTGACAGATAATTTTTGTTTAATTTTTATTACTCACTTAGGAGAATGACTTAGGATAATACTCCGCTTGCATGTTTTATTCATACAGTATTGTCTGCAATAACAAATAAGATTCAGAAAACTGACAAAAAATGGTACAGATTTATATTTTGCACCTCTCGCAACTTTCACCATGCATATATTTGATTTTTAAAACTTCATAAATGGTTATACAGGTCATCATTTGCTTCGATATGCAAAATATCACATACAATGACACAAATTAGTGTTGTTTGCCCCTTGCTTTCGTCTTGTCTTCTAGACAGGAGAAAGTCTTGAAGGAGAAAGGTCTAATTATTTTACAGCGGTTTATCACTCCACTTAACTTGCATAACGCGTAAACTGTAGTAGTTCCTGTGGTGTAGAACTTATGCTAAAAGTGCAACAAAAATATGGTATGGTGTCTTCTCCTTTATGTTTTATAATAAAAACGTTATATATGTTGACTATTGCTGTCTTACACCATGAAAATCTTTTAACTCATTCAAAAAGCCTTATCTTCTGTAAGTGTCATAGATTCTTCGGTTAAAACCAAGGGTTAATGCAACGATTACCAGCCTTTTAAATGAAATACATATATTTCTTTATCTATTGTGTATCAGCGTTTGCGGCTAAGAGTTAGAGGTAGAAATAGATATACTCCAAATGCATCTGTTTTTTCCATACATATATTTTCTCTGCTAGCTTTCACACAACATCAAATTATTTTCTAAACGTTTATAAAAGTGATCTGTAAAAGATTCTAGTCAGTGAAAGATCAATGCTCGAGATTCTGTAATAGGATATAACATGTGTAGAGCGTGAAAAAGATTATTATGCATCACAACGAGCCGAGCGTGGCTATCATCTTCCGCCACCTATAGAACATATAGTTTGTATATTTGGTGAAAGTAAATGAAACGTCGAATTGTTGGAAATAACCATCATATGAACGAAAGCAGAAAAATGTTCATGTGATATTCAATATGAAAATCAGTTTCTCTTCATTCTTATTTATGCAATTTGAAATTTGTTGAAAATAACATTAAGTAAAATCTAACTCCAAATGATGACCTTTTGACTGAAGGTTACTAGAATGTAGCATTTTAATGCTAACTAACAATACTTATTAAATTTGTTTGAACACTTGTCTATAGATTGGTTTCTCCTTCGCCAAAATTTGAGCTTCAAGATTCGATAATGGTATATTAAAAAACATTATCCCACTGAGATCATTTCAGGAATATGGTTACCGATACTGGCGTCATTCCCCCGTAGTTATTCTAAGCTACGGTCAACCTCACGCCAACTAACGCTCATTCGAGCAAAATTGTCAAAAAATAGCAACGAAACTTCACAGACATATAGGCGATTAGTTGATCTTTGAATCATGATTCTTTCTACGAGTAATATTCAAACCTAAATTCACCCTTGCTTTACCACTTGTTATTTTACATCAACGGTTTTTTTCGCTTCTATTGTATAATTATGTCTGTTTTTACATAACCATAAAAAATTGTTGACCGCTGGTTGTGCTTCAAAAACGTGGCATAAATGTGAACCATAATAGAAGGCTTCAATCATGACAGTTACTGAGCATATTCTTAATAAAATAAAATTATGAGTGATGATTACTATCATGATTATTTTAATTTTTACTTTAATTTAACTTAAATACGCCCTTAAAGCCTTTTAAAATAACATTTTTTCAATAAAATATTTTGTGATTAATAGCCATGGAACAAGCCAAACATTTATTGAGCATTCATTATTGTCTTATGGCGTCATACGACCGACCGATTACAACTATTATTTTTTAGTCCTGAGGCTTCACAAAAGTGCAATTGATTACTGGAAACGGTATTAGAAATTTAGAGAGAGAAGATTGTAAAATTGAACATAATTAACTAGACCGTTAATACCAACAAAATGTTTTTCCTTGAAATTACATGGAAATTAACTAGCTGTTAGTGAAAGGTACAATTTTTGCAGTGGCTCAGGAATGCGTCACCGTGAGTAGCTAAACTTTCCTCATGAAACTAACTGCCACGTCAAAAGAATATCTATTTTTTAAATTTGGTTCATATTTACAATGCCGGCTAGTGTTTTTACTTAACTATATTGTTGTGAAAACTAACATTTAATAAAAAAGATCTGAGGGATAAAAGCTTTCTCTGAGTTTCATTTAGATTCCGTAAAATTTGATATAAACGCCGGCCGCTTATTTATTTCGTCGACTTTTTACTAAGTTGACGCAACGCGTTAATTAAAGGAAGTGCGTAGCACCGGAGAGGCGTCTAAAACAGATTTTACGGAATATAATTGTTGGAACCATTTATGGAAGTTGCCATCTTCTAGGAATCGCAGTATTCAACAAAGAAATATTGTTTTACGGATGTTTTTTCTAAGAATATTAAGTACTGACGAACCGTTTCTTAAAACTTCTAGAAATATGTGTAGTCTGGTTGTTAGGAACTTATGGGAGCTCGATGTGCATTTACCGTAAAGTCTTTTACGGACACCGGGGTCTTTAAGGTTTATCGTTAACTTTTCACTCCGTAGACGCCAGAGCACGTGAACAAGTCAGCGTCTAACGTGTAGTTGTAAGTACCCTGTGAGCTTTTTAGTCAGTAACTTTTTAAACCTTTAATGAATGAATATATGATCAAATCAAAGCAGAATTATTCACCATGTAAACTATGGGTATTCGCCATTTTCGAACAGAACATGTTTGGGCATAGCATTTTCCAGGTATGCGTTTTTGCACTAAAGAGAAAGTCTACTGATTTTCAACAAAATCGGTCTATTTTATCCCCGGGGGTCAGAGGTTATCCAATTTTTTCGATATAACATATGGCATGTGATACCTCATTCGAAAGCTCACATTAAGCACATTACTCTCCTGCAATCAACTTTCATGAACAACACCCCAAATGGCGTCAACTTACAAAAACATCATATCAACATTGAATTTGGTCGACTAATAGTCATCAGATCATCTGAATCCCGTATCTTATGAAAAGCTCTGCAAGCTGAGTAAATATCATAACAATGTAGAATATGCTAGAATCTTTTTTAAAGATTGCATGCACTTCAGCAGATCAGGACATCAGGAATATCTAGGTCTGTGACTGATATATGAGAACAGCTAGGTGTACTTCCGTCATTTCTCTGAGCATTTACTAGCTTATCCGCCCAACTCAAAGATACATTTTCATTTGTACAGCATGATAAAAGAAAGGAATAACCTCAAAGATGTGTTTTATTTCCTGAACATTTCCTCTAAGCATGTTCTACCCTAAGAATTATGTATAACATATGCTACATAATATGCCTTGTCAATAGGACAATTTATAACTATAGCATAAAAGGGTTCTATTGTCTAGAAAAAAGGGAATCCATTCATTATGAGTAAGCTACAGTATGTAAAGGACAATACCAAAACGAAATCACGTTTGTATGTAGAGATGAAACCGTGCTGCCTAGAAACCAAAAAGAATGCATACAAAAGTTCATCTGAAAGTTAATGCCATACTCCAGGTGGTGTTTCCCCATTCTAATATCTTTATTGTCTAGTCATCAGGATAAAACTGGTTTCACAAACGTAGTCATGTTACTTTACGTTTAGAATGAATCTGTAAATTTTATCATATATCCATAAATTATGAGCTGGATCTTAGCATGAGCGGCATGTAAAAAAACATGACTAATTGCATAACTTGCTAGTGACGAAAGTAACTGAATGTATTCTCTGTTTGCGATAAAAATTAATGCTTTCAAATGTTCAGATGCTGCATCCAGAGAGTCCAAATTTGTCTGGTAGTTCAAGCGCGTGGTTTTTAGAGATAAAATCTTATATCCTCTTATATCCAAGTAACATTGCATATACACACAAGTACGTCGTAGAGTTTTTGCTGCGTGTCAAATTACAAGTAAACTTTTACATTCCCTACTTTGTGCACAGGATTACATACGCGATGTCTCTTTCAGAAAATAAATTGGAAGAACCCCAGTCACGAACATCCATGCCAACCCACATCCTATCCTCAACAGCCAATGCTTTTCGTTCCTATTTACACCCAACATATTTTTACGAGAAAACTCAACAATAAAATGTAGAAACCTAGTGGAAACAAAAAACTCTTATGTAGTTTGGTACATTGCAACCCTACGCCTCAAGGAGGATTGAAGGTTTTTCTTTCATGTAGGGGGCCATTGATATGAGAAATATATCAAACCCTAGCAAAAAATAGAACAAAGCTAGATATATTTTTGTAAGGCAGAACAAAGTGAAAATTTTCAAATTTTATGCTTTTTATGCAAACAGGATTTAAAGTCCAATTTTACATAATAATAAATTTCAATCTGTCATAATGTAAATCTTTCAACCAAATTCAACCAAATCATCATCAAATTGTGTCCAGGATATCTACTTCAATTTTAGTAAACCCTCGGAAGAAGCACGCACCAATTATGGTCTGTGACATGAAAAGAAAATATACGGTATGTACAATCAACCAAACACATACAACCCTAACATTACATGGAATTTGCTCACAGCTTGAGGGTTCTCCTAGCGAACAGAATTTTCATATCCAATGCGTGGTTCAAGCATTTCAGAGTAGGATGCATTGAATCCATGCCGTGAATCCATAAAAGCTGTGTTGAAATGCTTAAGTGGAATTTTTTTTATCGATTGAAGAATATTAATATTTCCCAGTATGAATTAAATTCTTGCTATGTGAACATGTACAGTAAACGTGGCTCAGTTTTGTGTGAAGAGTGAATATAGTGAACTTGTTTACTTTAATCAGCACTTATTTTAAATCTGGAGATCATTTTGATCAATCTGGTAAGCATTTTCATATTGTTTTGTAATTTTTGGCTCACAATAGTTAATTTTACGTATTCACAAGCATGCATTGCAATAAAAGACAAGCTATTTTTGGGGGCGGTAATGTGCATAATATAGTAGTGGCTATATAATCTGCAAATTATGGGCACGAAAGAACTTGGGGTAGGGTAAATCAGTAAGTGTAACAATTTTACGATGGAGTTAACGATTTCAATTCCAAATGGTAGTAAAGTTTTTGAAGTAGAGTGAAAACTGAGTTTACGGAGTCGTGGTATGAATATCAGAGTTGAAGATTTAAATCCTAAATTGTAGGAAAAAATTAGATAAGTAATGTAATACATAGCCTAGATGATACGAGGGTTCACGTCTAATAGATTTCATTTAGTTCTACGGTCGAACAGATAACAAAGATGACCGGAAGTCAAAAAACGTCAACGGACAAAATCGGAATGCCAAAGAAGCTGTCATCAGTGACTTGGGATATCAAATGGACCAACTATTTCATAATGATGCCACATCGATCGACCATTTCCAAAGATGCTACATGCTCATTGATCGTCCATTTCTAATGATTCCACATCGACACACGATTTAACATGATGCCATTTGATATACTATTTTGAAAGATGCCACATCGATCGACCATTTTGAAAGATGACGCATCGATTGACCATTTCCTGAGATGTCACATTGATCGACCAATTCAAAAGACCTCCCAATGATGGAAAATGTAGCATCGATCTACACTTTGAAAAGATGTCATAACCACTGAGCATTTAGATCAAGGATTTTCAAAACAAGTCAGATGACATCTCGAACGTTATGATGAGCCAACGCCATATATCTCGAGGATATGACAAGTTGAAGACATGTCAGGTGGAGATGAATGTTCTAATTATGTTGGGAATATTTTTCAGCAAATCATAAAACTGCTACTATATAATGTAAGAAAAGACGCCAAACTGAACAATCTATAATTATATAGAATGACCCACACCGAATGAAAATGTCAACGAGCATTCAATTCAAAGAACTAAATGACCGAACGACCAGCATCGATGATTGTTCGAACTGAGATATCTGGAAATGCAGTTTTGAGCTAAAACTTACGATTAGTTAGTCATCGTGTTTTAGGCCTTGAGATAGTATTGCGTCAGATAATGCTCATAGGCCTAAGCTCATAGAACGATGCCCTTAAGAAGCCATTATGATGAATGGATGGATGATGATGATGCCCACTAACTTTCCACTGATTAAAGTATTTCCATGTATGTCAAAAGAAATCTCGTTCCCATACTGGTCAAGTTGTTTTGCTCCCAATGGAGATATTTCCAATGAGATCAAACGATAACCATGGAAGTCAGGCTACTCACACCAAAATTCTTCGTATTCAAATTTCATCAAATTTAAGTCAAGCTGTTATTCAAATCCCGAACTGCTCGCATGGAGGTCGAATTCCTCCCGCGGAGATCAACTGTTTCATAAAGTTTAAGCCGCTTCTGTTAAGCCCAAACTGTTCCCAAGGAGGTCAGAATGTTCCCACGGAGGTCAAACAGGTATCTCGAGGGTCAAGCTGTTCCCACGGAGTCAAACTGTTCCCACGGAAGTCAAACTGTTTTCATGGAGGTTAAACTGGTCGGGACAAACTTTACCCAAAGTGGTCAAAATGTTCCCACACAGGTCAAGCAGGTCCCATGAAAGCTAAACAGGTACCAACAGGTCCACAGAAATCCAACAGGTCCCATGGAGGTCAAACTATTCCAAAGGAGATCAAAAAAATCGTACAGAGATCAAATGGGTCCCATAGAGATCAGACATCTCAAACGGAGGGCACAGCTCACGCGGAGGTTAAATACGCCCTATGAAGGTCAAGTTGGGAAGCGGAAGCAGTTTCAATGGATGTGATATTATCCCCATGGAAGCCAACCTTTCCTCATTTTAGTCAAGCTGTTACCGTCTTATGGAGGATTTCAACAAGCTCATGAATGTAAAATTTAGCGCGAATCCTCACCTTTCTACGAGAAACTTTTTTAAACCGAAATTTGGCAACAAACGTAAGGACACGCATGTACCAAAGAATAAGCTAGATTGATAAGCATTTTAATTAGCGTTTCGATTGAAAATTAGGGACAGTCACGTTCCCGAGATCGTATTTAGTCTTGGTCTCTTAATGTTCAATCTCATTATTGGCCCTGTGAAAATTGATAAGCTTGCTTGTATCCTGGTATCCATAAAAATTAAGAACATTAAGTCGAGCTTTTACAAAGAATTTCGTTCAAAATCCAAACGAATCAAAATACTAAAGATTTCGATTTGTTACCTCGCTAGCAAGACTCAGAAGCACATAATTTGTGGTGCAAGCAACAAACATTTACCTAATTTACAGTCGATCATTTAATCACGTGAATCAGGAAATGACAATAATATATACATGATAAACCAAAGAAATTTTATTGATGCTATTCATGTACATTCGTATTTTCCAAGGCAGATGTGAAATAGTATGATCAATTCAGTTACTCCATTAAGAGCTTGATGCCTGCCATAATTAACTAGAAACTATATCCCGTCATTACGTAAGTATGATTAAGAGGGAAGGTTAATCATAAATACAATAAACAACTAACAAATAATTACACTAAATGTTGAAATACTGATAACTAAAACTCCAATAAAAATACTACTAAAATAGGCCGTTATGAACGTGAATCTAAGTACGATTCATTATTCAGCACTGAATACAGCACTATGATTCGTAAATGTATAACAAATTTTTTAATGCGGCAGAGAAAGTTATTCGGTGTATTTCAATTTCATTTCTTTCCCTCGTCCTACATGAAAAGGTTCTGTCGGTCTTTTTCTTTTACCGGAAGAGAAAGTAAAATAAGCAGTTTCAGTTACTAATAATGAACAAGAAAATGCAAGCGCTAAGTATTCGCTGTTTGAAACCTTGCAAAATATTTCCAACAGTAAAATCTAATACAGTAAATAAAAACCGAAACTGTACAATTCAGTATGTCCGGTTTCAAAACGTTACAGTAACTAGTTTCATGTTATTCTAAAACTTAGAAATGCAATTCGCAATAATCTTGCAAAAACGAACTAAAATTAACAACATTAATAACTTTTAAATTTTCGAATGGGTTATCAATATGAATAAAACTATAACTTTCTAAATTATAGAGACAGTACAAGAAAAACTGTTGTAATAAATATAAATAATGATACATTGCCGGTATGTAAAGGAACTCCTAAGCGGGTTATTAATTTTTTTGCGTTGTAAATTGCAATACAATTTATTGCGATGTACCGCCTACGCCTCCGTTTTGAGTGGCTTTTCGCAATTTCCTCCTCTCATCACTTGCCACTTTCTGAAGAACACGTTCTTTAAAGTACTCATACTTTTTGGACCGCAAGCCTCCACTTCCTCTCTTTTTGTTGGACAAATTAGTAATATATATTTTCATTTCCTCAATGGAAAAGTTGTCCGGCTTTGATATTAAGAAGCCCAGGAATCCTAACATATAAAGACATTAATCACTGAATCATTTAAATCACTGAATATTTTCTTACTAAAATGATTCCAATAATTAGCAGAATGGAATTAGCATACTTGCAATGGCAGAAACTTTGTCGTCATTAAACTCTTCAGTAGTTTGTCCATTAACAACTCTGCCACTGGCGCATTGGTTTAGCAGTTCATCTGAATCAAATAACGTGAGCAGAGCGAGCTTGCCAAATTTGGTGATTTTCTTGCGCCAATTAATTCCCTTGCGGGACATTGCTGTCTCAGCCTTTTTCATGACTGGTATCAACTTTCTGTAAAGAGAATCCATGTCCACCTGAAAGTACATTTAAAGAAAAAGTATTGGTTATTTTAGCAATAACGGTTAATTGCTTTTAAAACACTTGTCAGTTTACCTCACTAGTGTCGCTAGTACTTTCAGAAGAAGTTGAAATTGGTGGCGCTTGTGATTGTGGCACATTGGAAGAGCTTGACACCACCTGAACTGTTTGCTCTTGATCTCTTGGTCCATTCGAACCCAAGGTTTGAAATTCATTTTGGGGTGCTTGTGTGGTGGCAATTGTTGAGATGCCAATTTGCGAGCCTGTAGACATCTACATAAAAACAAAAATAGTATGTAGAATGGCTCAAATATTATTCCAACTTGTAAGTTTTTAGTCCATGGAAAATATAAATACCAAATTATTTGAGCCATCCAATATTTCTGGCTGGGTGGCAACACTTTCTGGTGGTTCCGCCTCGTCATGCACGTTACTTCCATTAAAGTTAGTATCCAGATGAAACAAATTTTGCACATCGTCCTCCACTGCTTCCGCTTTTTCCCTAAAATCGGGTGATTTAAAAAAAAAATAATTTACTTGAAAACTTGAGCTATATTACAAACGAAGCATTGAATAATGCTAAGTATACAATTAAACTTACAATGGCCCCAGTAATGAAGATGCTAAGAGGCGGTAACTAAAAACATACAAAAATATGAGTACATAATCGTCCGCACGTCGTACATTAATGTATTAGAATGCGATTTATGAACCGCATAATGTGGGAGGTGCCCACAGTTCAATTATGGTATGAACATAATTGAGCTATGAGCAGCTCTCTTGGTATATATTTAAGAGTATTTCAACAAAAAAATTACATGGAGTTATGGTCTTCATATTTTAGCATTCTTATCAAATCTTCCAGAGCCTTCATGTTTCCACAATTCACTCCATTTCTACCATGGCGAAGAACCAACTCAGTGGTAATGAACGTCCTTAACTTGTGAAAACTGAAATGCATCATTTGACTTTGATTTGTCATCAAAAACATAATTATGATATAATAAATGGGACTTAATACTAAATCATACCATTCAGGATCCCACAAGTAATTCTGAAGCATGTCTGATGCATTTGGCGGTGGAGAGCTGTTGCTGTCGTACTCCTCATCGCTTGATGAGTTGTCAGGTCATATTTATGTAAAAGAAATACAAGAAAATCTAAATACAGCACCACATGACCAGTGTCAACATTACAAATTTTTAATGATTTTAAATGATTTTCATGAATGATACATTATCTCCCATTTTTTTAAATTATGAGAATCTCTTTTCGTTTATTTCTTACAAATTGTCACTTCCATGGTTCACAGTCAAAGCAATAAAATCACGTCCATCATCAATGGTTGGCGAAATACAATCCAGTGATGTGTCGAGTTGCCTAATAAAAAATAAGTATGTATACTTATAGCTATGTGGTAATATTTTCTTAAATAATATAATAGTGCGATTGGGATACTCCTACTACTAAACTTTACAACAGTTAAAAAGGTACAGCTTAAAATCACTTGAAACTAAATCGCATCATATTTAAATACAGAACACTTACAGTGCCAATTCCGGTGGTAAGACATTTGGAAGGTTGAGACATAATGCACCTGACTCAAGGGTTGACTGCCCTTCGTAAGGGTTGGAAATGATGTGAGTTGGAGTTGGAGATGATGTTGAGGCTAAGAGGAATTTATGATACATTAATTTGCAGTAAAACTAGTTGTATTTTATGGCACTAAAAATAATGTTACGAGTCACAACAAATTGTATTTAAAAATGATCACCATTTTCTGCCAATCGTGGTACTTTTCGTTGTGGCTCTCGTCCAGAATCTACGTCTTCATTTCTCCCCGTTGTTGACTGCATATTATTGCTCATGATATTCAAAAAATTAATTAAAATCTACACAAAAAATTGCAGTTTGTTAATTGTATGCTGACTGGTGTGGTTTGACAGAAATGGCAATTAACTGGCAGAGATCTTGGTAATGCACCAATGATCTTTTTTCCAGGAGCTCGCGAAAATGATCTCTAAACACATGCAAGAGTAGGGGTGTAAAAACGAGTACACCGTACTATGTGGTTTGTTATTAGCGATACAGAGACCATAATATGAAACTGTTGTTGCGAGATATTATAGAAAGCTCCTTTCGCTATCTTCCCCATGAGATTTTACTAGGTTTTTACTGCATATGCATGTATAAGCGTAAAGCGAAGATACAAGCAGTGCAGTGTTCTTGTTTGCTTGCATCAGCCGGTATTACAGCTCAGTTGATGTGGAATGTTCTATAGAAACCTAAATGTGCTGGAAGAGTAAATCTGTATTGCGGAAAGAAATAGAATGCAAGAATGAATGCATTGGTGTGCAGAGTAGAAAAGAATCCAATGAATTACAGCAAGGTATATTGACAGTTGCTGAGTCTCGTAAAAAATTGGTCAATTTTAATCAAAAATGACAAAATATCTTTTATGGAGAAGATTTCAAATAGCTAGTACTTTAAAATGTACTTCTCATTTGGAAAAGCGCCACGTACCTATGTTTTGAAGGATGCACAAATTCTGTTTTGAAATTTATGAAAGGTTTTGATTCTTTGCAAAACATTTAAATTAAGTTACAGGGGATGATCTCATCTTCCAGCCTTCTCAATCTGATTGCATTATATGCAATGATGCTGTATTGAAATGGGTTTTTACATGCGGTTATGTATGCAAACTTTTTGCATTCGTCCTTTTTGCGAGTTTTTTGAAAAATGAAACGCGAGCTTAATTTCGATAATGCATATTGCACATAGTTATTAATATGACGAGGATTTTAGAATATGATCATAATTATAGCTATTTCGCATTATAAATTTTGTTAAATAAATATGTACCAGTTTCATTTTCTGCTAAAATTTGTGCAATTATCAATTGAATAGCGTACAATGAAAAATAAGTCGGCACAAAATTTGGCATCAATCAATAATTGATCATTTATTAAATTATAGTCTTATTTCAATCCGATTTCATTTACAGAAAATTGACATTTAAAAGTATCAAGAAAAATTATAAGTTTTCAAGATTAAAATCAACACCACCACGTATTCGTTGTAAATCAATACGGTACAAACTAAAAACGAAACGTTATCATTCATTGTATATGAAGTGGAAGGTTTTTATGATGAACCAAAACCTTTAATTATTTAAAATAACAGTGTAAAACGGCTTACAGACTATTCGAAAACAATACTTCTTATTTAGAGGAAATTCACAGGACTCTAACAAAATACCGGTAAAAGATTCAAAAGGAGGGCGAGAGTAGCTTACCCATTTGTCACGTCAATAAAAATACGTAGGTAGGGCATATGCGTATGATTCTTTATATAAAATACATTATGAGAAAACTATTCAAAATTTTCATTCGAGACTCGTTGCTTCTTTGCGGTAGAAGCACTTTCACCTGTCTCTCCAGACTTTCTCTTTTTGGGTTCCCGCTTGCCTCCACATAGCACATTTCTCCTGTCACAGGCATAACGAAAGGCAATGTTTGATTTGAAGTACTTCAGTTGATCATTATCTAAGCCGGTGTTGTAGCTCTTAACTCTTTCCTCCGCATAAGTCTTAAAATCCTCCATTGTCAAATGCACAGGCTTGGAGATCAGCCAGGCAACGAAAGCTAGTAAAATGTTGAAGCAGAATGCCGTTTAAAAAATATTTACTTTTGAAGAAAATATATTAACATTAAAGGTCATGAATCCCTTTAGTCGTTATTAATTTTTAAAGTTTGGCTTCTAAAACTGTTTTGCTACTACTTGACTTACCTGCGTTAAGAAATAGCTTGTCTTTGTCATATCCTTGGGTTGGGCAGTTTTCTTCCATACTTTTAGTTGGCTTACCGCTTGATGACCCAGCCTTAATTTCATCATTGTCAAAGATATTATCAAAAGCTCTCTTTCCGTAGGTTGTGATGATGGATTTGATTAAATCCCCTGTCATTAGACCAATTTCGGTGCGTGCTTGATGTAGAATGTTGTTAGAAAACAATCTCTTATATATGCTTTCATCAAAGTAGGAGCGGGGTTGACTGTTGGCAGTCGGCTAAAAAAATCATAATTAATTGAATGAGGAAATGATTCTATTCAAGACATTTACATATTTATGTGTAATTCTTAACTTTTTACCTGATCGTTGCCTTCGGTTACGGCAGCGTGTGGAATCAAATTTGGGTTTTCGATTGTCAAAAACTTGTCTCCAACCAGTACATAAGTGACAGTTTGTAGGTCTGCAGTAGCTTGTGATGTATGAATAACCACTGAACTTTCTTCAGTTTGTTCGGTGATGCACCTGTTATAATACACGTATCAATTAGATATTATTCATAGATTCCTCATCTTTCAAATTTGCATTTTGCATAAAACCAATTGTTTTTTTGATTAAGTATTTGCATACATCACTGTAGGATTGGGAGTAACGATCTGCAAATTGTTTGGATCCTGCTCATCATTCTCATGTTTAAGATACTCATCCACTTGGCCACTGAAATTAAAAATGATGAACATACTCATAATTTCATATGGTGAAAGCATACATTATCTTGAATATTATGTATTTTACTCAAGAACTGGCAAAGCTTCATAATCATCTTGAATGCTTTGCACATCTTCAATATCAGGTGTTTGAAGCTCCCTTCTCTCTTTCGTTGCACTCATTGCATCATCTTCTGTGGAAGTAGGGGTTTGAGTATCATCAGTGACAACTCCACTTGACTCTTCAGAATCGACACTGGAAATATTCTGATGGTCTTCGGTGCTCATACCACTAGTTGATTTAGGTTCGAGTAAAAAATATAATAAAATGGACTAATGTAAAGGTCATAGGTCATAGGTTGCGATGAGATTTGAATGTGGTGAAGCTTCAAATGTGCTTATAGCTTTACCCATTTTGAGCACGATTTTCCTGCGAATAAGCCACATTGGTTTCTTCGTATTGCCACTGGGGTTCATTGGAAATGCTAAGGCTGGAAGCTAAAGGTTAATTCACAACGAGAATGGACGACCTTAGAAGGTTATAATTATAAATATTTAAAAACAACTATACCTGGCACCGAAGAACTCATATTATTCTCCCCTGGAACCTGTTGCGACATGGATAATCGACAATTATTCATCTCGAATCAAACGTGTAAACAGTCAAACTTCCTTGCACTGATAGAGAACGTGTGGAATGAAAGCTTTAAAAGATAATCAGATTAAGATAGTTAAATGGACGGTTTTTAATAAAATGGCAATTACTGCCTTTTAAAGTCAGAGATTCTTTGTATTTTTGCTCATAAAAAGTGTGCGTATTCAGATGGCATGTGTCATCTGCTGAGATATATTTGCTTGTTAAAGGGTTGACTGCTCAGACAGTACTATTCTCTCCAGAGATGAAGAAGTGTAGAGATGCTTTGCTGTGGTGAGTATATCTATCTACATATATTACCGTGTGAAGTGAATCGAGCTGTGAGAGATGAGAATGGAGCTCTGTGCAGAGAGATGAAGCTTGTACTGAAGTCTTGAAATCTGATCCTATGCTGTGAAACCCCATGAAGCAAGCCACGAAACAGAATCTCGCAAAAACTATGCAAAAAAATTACAAAACCTAACGTTCTTCACTAGAGGTTTATGAAATGATCTCTTCATTTTTTTCAAAGCTTATCTTGGGGATGTGTTACCCGATGAGTAATAATAACAAATAATAAATATAGCAAATTTAACATTAACTTTTTTCAGTTAGGTAAAAATTTTTTGATGCCGTATAAGATGAATGACGCCCTTTTGCCAAATGTTTGGTTCACACCAGAGAAAAGAATAATTTGTGCCAAACCTCATGTCAAATGCGCAGTTAAGTATTTGCAGTGAGTCATATTGAATTTGCAAATCTGGTATGAAAAAAGTGTGAAAGAAATGAATTAAGTAGTACACTGGAGAACTGGAATAAAACTCCATATAATTAAATCACAATGCATTTGTATAATTATTAGCTATATCAAAAAATCTTCAAATTGACAAATGAGCAAAGAATTAATCTTGGTGTCAAGTAACACAAGGAGATGAATAAATGATTTTTCCGTCTTTAAATTGCAACATAATATGTCAAGATTAAGTCGGGAATAATAATTTTAGTATCTCAGGCAAATTTGCAGTGATAATATTTCTAAATCCCAGAATAATTTATTCGAACAATAGAAAATGAGTTACATTCTTAATTGATATTAACAATCATTTATTGTAAGTCACCAAATTTTCATGAAAATGTACAATACCGGTTTGTAAATACACTTTGTATGATAACATTTAAAGCAAAAGAGATTATAACATTCAATTTTCGACATAGTCCATTAGCGAAAAAATGCAGATCTGAGTACATACAGGAACGATTTTTAAAAACAGTTATTGGAGAAAATCATAATTTATATCAACAGTAAAACGAGTTGACAACTTATACTTACGTTTGAAATTAATTATTATTTATACAGTAGCGCTAGACAATTCGAAAAATATTGTATAAATATGGTACAAAGCAAAGGAATAACGACAAAAGGAATTATAAAGATTACATTAAAATACATGCATGTAACGAAAGTATAACTGTTAACTAAAGTGTTTTCAAAACAAAATTAATAAGTTACATACCCTTAATTCTATCATGTAGATTAATTCTACAGTATTTAAATGTCATTAAAGAGATTAACTAATTAGAAACGTGGCAGACGTAACACTAAAGCTAATACATTGCTGATTTAGAGGCACTTCCAGTTCCTGTAACGTTTTTCTTCTAGTCTCACACATGTATTTGGACATATATAATATTTTTTATAAAAGTCTTATATTTAGGGGTCAACTCGCTTGCATTTCCTTTGGTAATGGCAAATTCTACAAAATTGAGCCATATAATATCAACTAAACTACTGCATGCAAGTAGGCGAGACTCCTAAATAAAGGAGTGTAGTAGACATAAACTTAACTAATTATTGACAAAGCTACATGACTACTACACTGTTTAAACCTATGTAAACATATTGGAAGATTTGCTAATTTTTACGATATATGCTACTATACAAACCACTGAGTCAATCTTTGAATACTATTAATACTAATACCAACAATAATAATGTGTAAGTGACATACAGTTGTAACAAAACAATTTGTGTTTCTTGCCTCTAGTTTAACAATTATTCCGCTTAAAACTTCGACAAAACTAATCAGTAAGCTGTTGTGGTTCTTCAGAAAATTAAATGGTATAGAAACCTTAAATCAAATAATGATTCATTTAATGCAAGAGCAAAAAGAGAGCATTCATAAGAGTATTTCAAGAGTTCATAGTAGTTTTGTAAACCTATCATTTTGTAATACTAAAATAGACATCGGTATATAAATAGGA
>JAQIXW010002078.1:0-16695 GCA_034700685.1 Willowsia buskii | reverse complement strand
AACAATTTTGCTTACATTTTTTAGTATGTTTAACCAAAAATTATACGCAAACAAAGAAGTGTGTACACAATAAAAAAGCATAACGAGTTTGCATAGCCTACCTACAATGAAATCAATTTACGCCCAAGGTTTTACATAAGCGTATACTACCTTGTCATTTAATAGTGCCATAAAAGGAGTTCTGTTTTTTAAACCTTCAGTTTTCGTCCGCGACCAACATTTACTCCGCCGCATTTACCATGAGTTTAAAAAATAAGACAGAGAGGATCGGCTCATATGACGGACAATATTCCCCTAATCGTTTGTCATCTCATTTTGCCGACTACTACGACCGCCGAGGACCATAAGGGAAAATGAGACGTGTACACTCTTGAGCTAATGGTAAAAAAAGTTGGGGAAAAGACTGAACTGGAATAAGTGCTCTATTATTGCTGCTTCTACGGGCAGTTTACTTAAGAATAAAGGAAAAGCACAAGCAGGCAGACATGTATAAAGATTTTTTATACACCATCAAAAGAACCTTGACTCGCCCCTTGAAGATTCAATAGAGAGAAAAGAAATAATGCAAGCGAGAGGGTCACAAGATATTTGGGGACAAAGTGCAGTCATGCACTACGACAAGTATCGCCCCTTCCTCTTGTGACATAATGGGGATTTTTGTCATTTCTAAAAAGGCTTCCTCCTTCTCCTTTGCTTCTGTCAAAGAGAGTGAGCTTCTCAAGTGGCCACTTGAGTCTCTGTTTGTACTCTCATCGTCTTCATGAGCGTGTCTTTGTGAGAACATTTGAGGATGATCGTGAATCGTGATCATGTCTTTTAAGATGTGAAAACTCATCCGCTATATGTATTTGTCAGTACAAATTCGTATTGTCTCCAAGAAGTATATTTTACTTTAAGTGCATTCCACTCTCAATTTCCTTGTCTTTATTTAGCCTCAAAATGGATTTCAAATGGGAGAATAAGTAAATTATAATAATCGATTTCCTACAACAACTTCAAACAAGACACACATTCGTCAAGGGATTTCCTCTTATTTGCCTTCTGGAGAAGTGGACGAGCAAAGGTTACTACACTCCATTCGCGGTACTCTGCACCAAATTTGTCATTCTGTCAACGCAGATAATTACCGACATCCTTGTTTATTGTCCTATTCTTCTGTGACAATTGTGTACAACAATTCATTATTATTATTATTACGACATATATAGCAGGCATTGTGATATAGAGAATATCCAAAACCAAGCACATAACTTCATTGGCTATTTTAACAATAATGTTGATCTTCAGTGGGCTGTTCTGTATTGTGTAAAAATACCAAAGCTGAATACATATCCAAATAGCTTGGTGTGTTCACATGTCATGTTCTTTCTTCTCCTCATTATCTTTTATAACAAACGACTAAAGAAAATGTTTGAAAAGTAAAAAATGAGAAAAAAATATGGTTTGGAGAATTTATTTGTAAAAAAAAAAAGATTTCCTTTCAAATGATGAATGAGAATAGATTTGATTCCTGTCTTCATCATATTGTGTTCCACTTATTAAGGATAAAAGTGAACTAATGACAATCCAAATTCCAAACGTACATGTATACATTTCTTGTTTTTTTTTCATTGCCAGTCTTAATTGTATGCACAAGAAATAAAACAAGTATGTTATTTCATCCAGTTTCATAATACCAAACCAATTTACCATCAAATTTACCAAGAAACAAATAATATGTAACTTTTCCTATCTTCACGTTTTCATCCATTTGCTTTATGATACCCATATCCATGTCTGCATGTGTGTCTATTGAAGATTTATCACCAATAACGAGCAATCTGCTCTACAAATCAGGTTTTAAAAAGAGATTTTTGTTCTCTTCTTAACAAAATTGTTTGTATAAATACCAGTGCATTTATTATCACGAATGTGTGTACACTCACTTTAAGAAAATAAATAACCCTTATAGATCCGGTTCTCATCTCTCTCTTAACTTATTCTTCTAAAATTAGTTTTCCACTAGCCTTTATCAACATTTCAAGCTAAAAAAATGATTTCAAATATGTTTTTACTTTTGCTTCTGGCCACAGTCTGTGCATATGATACCGTGTAAAAGCATTTAATAAAGAGAAACTGACGATGCATGCCTGAAAGCACACGTAACAAAGTGGAAAAACTATGCAGCAGTTAATCCATCAAATTTTCAGACAAAAATAATAACAATAATGATAATCATATGTGTCAAGAAAACTTGAATATTCAGAGAGTGATGGAGATGGTGCTGCCGTGTTGATGATAACGACAACAGCAAATCTTATCTGAATGGAACATCTTCAGTGGAAAAAAATTCTCCAACTTTTCTAAGAATAAAAGGAAAAAATCGTGATAATTGAAAGTAGTAGCGGAGGAGTTTCATTGTTATTTATATTTATTATGCATGCACAGCCTATTCTACTATACTTTACTTATTATTGCTACCAGTCCTACCTGACTATTTTTGGCTATACACGCACTTGGAACAGGTATGCTCATTTTACATTTTTACACATAGTCATCATCATGTCACCCAAATGGAACATTTCACCTTCATTCGAAGCTGCTGTTTATGAGGAAAAGAAGCTAAAGTATAAAAAGTGTGTAAGCCCCAGAGGGGCCGTTATTTAAATATTCATAAAATGCGTGTTTCTCTACTTCCAGGTTGTGGCCTTTACTAATGCATACATGCATGTAAGCTTGTTTTCCTACTTGTTTGTGTGTTTTTGCTTTCTTCAAATCTTATACCTACGTGCTAGGAAGGAATGTTACATCACACCAACTGTTTTTTGATGCATGGCCTACAAAAAAAAGTTCCACTATTTTATCATCATATCCTCAGAGTAATCCTGTGTAAGCGATGCCTCAATGAATGAATAATATGGAATATGCTGGAAATCAACATCAACACAAGCGAATATAACGGACATGTGGTTGATTTGACTAGTAAAGAGTTTTGGGCTGCAACACAAATACAATGTACTTTTTTACAAACATATTCATTAAAATTGGTCTCTGGAAAGCCTATTCAAAAAAGTAGTCATATATGCATATAAAAAAGTGCATTCGAATGTAGTTATGTTAGGATTTAATAATGTAAAATAAACCCTGTCGTAATGCACAAGAGAAAAAGTCAGCTCATAAATATATTATTTACATGCACGCACACCTTCACCCCATTATTATTATTATTTCTGTAAACTTTGTAAAGATGACTTTGAAACACGAGACCTGCCTGTTTTTTTGGCTTCTTTCTTTGCTTTACCGATTATTACAGAGTGTGTTTTAAGTATATGAAGCTGCTGCTTATTGCTTTCATGTCTAAAGTCAACTGACTATTTTTACGTATGCAGAGTAGTAAGTAAAATGAGATTGTTATGGCTTGTAAAAATATTATACTTGGCATGACGTGATGAAAAGAGATAATAGAGACTGTTTAAGGGTACTAGCTGAACTTGGATACTAGCTCAGTGGTTGAGACTTGTAGGCTGATGATGACAATGATGATGAGATGAGTAGGTTAACCATCCTTTAAAGGTGCCTTACTATATATTAGATGACATGGAATGGAGCCAACGAAACATTGACGTAGAAGCAAAGAGGGAGACGGGCTATTTTAAAATGCATATATTAAGCATATTTTTCACTCTGCCGAGATAAAAGATAATGGCCTCGTTTCTAATAATAAAAGTTTACATGCACACCGAATTTACCCCGCTAGAGACGAGCTCAGAATAATACATTAACACGTTTTCTTTTTAACTCGACACACATACAGAGAAAAGTCGAAAAGTTGTATAGGTAAAATGAATACATACGCACACATACCTGAATACCTAATTTTACTCCAAATTGGTTAAACCAACTATGGGGGTCATAAACTAATTTTCAAATGCTCATGAGAGAAATGAGACTCATAATGTGTGGTTAACGAGCTGGAACTGGAGAAAGGTGGTGAGGTGAGGAGTTGGGAAGATGAGCCAAGTGAAAATAACTAAGTGATCCGTAAACAAAGATAACGATGTGTGTATTTCTGTTTTTTATATGGCTTACGATTCTAAAAGTTTATAAAATGTCCGTCTAAATATAAAACAGTGCCCTTTTTTATTAGGTAACAACTTTCCGCTAACAAGTTTTGCTTTCATTAAACGTCCTCGGAATGAGAAAAAAGAAATGTGATATTGACATGAAAACACATAAAAACACCATCTTTATTGTTTTCTGCATATGAGTTCAGTTCATTAAACGTCAAGTCATTTAAAATAAAGAAAACATTGCATCGAGAAAATTATGATACAAGTTATAAAAGTCTTCTGCGACGAGTTAACAAACACGATGACATTAAAAACACACACTCAAAAGCTCAGCAAACACGTACACACATAAAAATTTGTTTTACAATTTCGATACAGATACAGTTGCAGCTGGTGGTTGAACATCTTATTAATTAACAACCTCTCAGAAGCTCTCACTTACTACTGGGGTAACTTTCTCCGTGTGTGAATCAAAATTTGGCCTAAGCTATGCGCTGGGAAATTCAAGGATTTGATAAACAAACAAATAAATTGAGCTTATGATTTTAAATTCCCACGAGAAAATTCGACTTTGAGAAAAGTGAATTCGTATTTTAATTTAATAGCTCGTGATGTTAAGCTTTTTAATGGGGAAATATGAGCATTTAATGCGTTTTCGTAGGATATTGCTTATGTAACGATTATGCTATGTAATGCAGGAACCATGAATAGTATATGAATATTGTTGCTAGCCTCATCGCTTCTTTACATTATTTCTTTTAATAAAAGACAAAATATTCTGCCAAAATACCATCATCCACCAGCAGCCACCAACATCAATTGAATATTTTTGTCTGTTCTTTTGTGTTACGTTGGATGATGTCAATGTTCTGATGAACGACTTTGAATAGAGAATTGAAGGATTGCTTTCAATGTAACAATCCTTATTTAAATTGTTCTCCCAACACTTTCTTTTTTTGTTAGTGTATGTGCGTTTGAGTTTGATGAGTGCGCATAAAAATCTTTCCTTACGGAAGTATCATCCTCTGTGATGATGATGACGATGATTATAAAGATGATAATCGTAATGGAGCTTATATAAGACCGAATGCAGGCAGGTAACAATGGACAATGAGGCTGAAACGGGTGCCTCATTTGAATTCGCTGCAGTGACCACATGGAATACTAAAAAGAAGCCAAAAGCCACAATAGCAACGGAAAAAATGAAAAGATGAATAATGTATACGTGTCGAGTGTGAGTGTGTACTATAAAGGCAGTAATATGCTGGCATGCTTGAGGGACCACCTATGTGAACTAAAATTTGCCGTCATCATCATCTTTTCTTCTCAACCACATGGTATCCACACCAATCCTTTATTGCTTTTTAAATACCTCGTTGGAGAATGACAGATACGCTATTCACATCTCAGAGAGTTACAACAATAATTCAAATACCACCACACATCACAAAATGCATTTATACGTCTTCTTACAACATGATATGCCATATTTATTCTTACTCCGTTTTATTTTTCATTTCTCTCACTTTGAATATTATTTAAACGAAATCTCATCGTTTGATTCAGGATAATGAGCCAAGATCAAAGATGACGTTCGGTCATTGCTTGAGTATCATGGATCTTTTTTTCAGACACCCTTTCTTTGAAAAGGCTGAAATCTTAAACTTTCAGTAGCTGCACTAATGATGAAGCATGTTCATTACCAAGGTTCACAAATAGAAACATCTGCAATCTATCTGGTTCTGTTGCAGTCTGTCTGGTTGCGCATTGCACTGCATTTTGAAAATCATAATAAGCATATTTAGAATGTGCAGTTGGAGAAAATAGGAAAGTAAGATATATTAGTGGAAGCTGAGAATTTTAAAATTGGTTCTTAAAATCATACTGTTGCATTTTACCTTTACTCATTCTCATCATAATTTTAAAATATCAATATGCAGCTCACGAAATACAATAAATTATTTGCTCGTTGAGTTTTATTTTTCAATGTTAGCAAAAAAGCAAATATCTTGACTGATGGTGAGTTTCCAAGTCTCGTTTTACTCAAAGTCTGACTTTGCCGATAGATGGGATCAATGTATAATGTATAAGTAGTTTATTTGCATTCTTAAAAGTTTTTGATATTGATGTGTCATACCGTTCAGGATTCAACAGATAGTAACGAGCATGTACATTCAATGTAATCAAACTTTTACACTGACACTAGGCTTTTATTGGGCAACCGTTTTTCTGATTAATTTAAAGATAGGATAGTAATCAACTATATTTATTTCTCTTCATATTATGCTTGAGTAAAATACAATCATATTTCTAAAGCCTTGAATTTGCCATAAGCATAAATATCTCGAAAGCCATTTTCATCTTGAGGAAGCAGTTTATCTCAAAAGATATCTGCGTAATCAACTGAGAGGCAGTGTGAGGATTTAAATTAGAGAATATGTTTTATCTATTTATTAATCTACCTGAGATAAGATAAGAGAAGATGAAATGACATTAATTTCTAACAATTATATTCTTATCGATCAAGCACGGCATGTTTAATGTGCAATCTACAAATATGGTAGTCCCTACCCGCAAATTCAGATATTAACAAAAGCAATTTGATCTTTATGCTTCTCCTTTTTTATTCCTTATCTATAGTAGAAATATTTCGAGTCCGTCACATGCTCTCCATATTGTAGCAGGTTTTTTTCCACTTTCAAAATAAATGTTATAAATTTTATGAAAGAAGCGAAATGACTAAACATTGATGATAAAATTCTTTAATATCTATCGATATTATGTATTTAAATGGCAGCCTGATAGATACACATTTTTCTAGTGCACGGTTATTGATCATCAATATCAATGAAAGTAGCCCGGGCATACTTTTCCTACTCATTTCTTCACATTTCATTTTTTTCTCCGATTCAGTCCGCTCAGCCAACCACACATTCCGCCACCACACGGAAAAGGCAAAGGTGTCAGAATGACGGGCAGATGAGATGAAGTGGAGAGAATGCATGGATAATCGATTCAAGTAGAACATTAACTCAAGAAGAAGACGAAGAGAAGTTTAAAGAATGGAATGGATGAATCGGCCGATAAAGATGCCTGTTGTGTGTTGATGTTACATACGTACAGGTCCTTCCATATAAAATTTATAAGCTTTTTATCCATATTTTACAAGAGGAATTTCATCGTCAGTACTCAGTCATCTTACTGATGAATGACGACAGAGTGCCAAGAAAATCATTCTTCACTTTTCTACACATCTCTACTCGGACTGGGTCATTTAGGCAACAGCATATCACTCACAGCTTTATACCAAACTCGCCAACAAACGTCTGTTTAAAACGTCCATAAAAATGTGCGATAGATATTCTCATCCCACGTGTGATAGAATAAGCCGTTTACATGAAGAATTATAGAGTTTCCTTCGTCAAGTCGGTAGACTTTAAAAGAGTGATGAGAGAAATTACTCATTCCAAGGAGTCAGATCAGAATGATGAATTGAGAAAACGTTGTTAAATGCCAGAGTTGATCCCTTTCATGCGGTATACTAGCCTCATATGATATCATCACCCGATACATTATATCTGCGTACTACTTATTAGCCACAGTCATGGTCAACTTTTTTATGTGATCTGTCGGTAGAAGCAATGGACGTTTGAAAATGAAAGAACAGTAACAAACAATAAAAAGGGGTTGAATAAAACAATATCTGATGACGTCTTGTGATACGCCTGCCTCCGTAGCTAATAGAATGAACTGTGTAAAAAATTAAAGGCATGCAATGTTTTAGTAACACTATCAAAAGGCAAAGCAACCGAGGAATTTCGATCTCCTCAAAGAAAATAGCGTTTTAATAACGATAACATGCCGTATCGTTTAATTTTCTCCGAAGAAATCAGACGGATGTGGTCGGTAACTGTATGTGAACACACAAATAACATGAGCTATATGGATATGTTGGTATTTGCCTACATGTAAAATATAAAAATATAATATGATACGATACTATACTCCTTTTGTTTCTTAGCCTTCAGGTCTTTTACCTATATAGTTTCTTATCGTACCTTCGTCCTTATAATCATGTTTGAATGATAAAGTTAAAGGTTTTGACTTGTTCCGTGCTCCATCATTCTCGTAAAAAATACTCATCATAAATATTTTAATGTGTTCATGCGAGACACTACTGTGAGAAGTTTTCATTTAAGTTACTCCAGGTGTTGATGTGAGATGTTGATTGATAATATATAAAACTTAAACCACACGATGAGATTCCTCTTCCCTCACAGAAGCCTTAAAATATGCAGATAAGGTGAGGGTATGTGGTCTGCTGTTGATGTTTTGAATTTCACCTTTCCATTTACTCTTTCTCCAAATCACATAAATAAACTAAAATTATAATAAAATAACAAGATGTACGCAAGTATAGGCACGCATTGTTCTTCTCTTACAACTGGTACTTCATAGTCTACCTACTAATCATTATCCGCACACAATCAATTTATTACATCTACCTATATAAGTCTTTCCTACTTCACACGTGCATATTGAAATTGAGGAATACATCTGCGGGCTCAACTTTACATGTGTGATAATCAACATCATCGATCTCTCCTAGTCATGAATTGACGAATTACAACTTGCTGTTGTGTAAGTATAAACGTGTTTAGAGGGTAATAAGAATCATGGATAATTTCAAATCAAACCACACCACCAGTTTACAAGAACAAAACTTGATGATAAGTATGTTATGAAGTTAAATGGGACGTCAATTGAGTAGGTATCAATTTTTTTCAGGGTGGTGGAAGAAATACTATGATGAAATCCACTTGTAAGCATTAACTGTAGAAGCGTAGCTGACAATCTAGTTTACTTTTCATAATTCACTACATATTGTGATTGCTACCACCATACCTTTCAATATGAATTAATATAAAATTATCCGTTCCAAAGTTCTGTGAAAATTGATAAATGCCAAATCGATTATATCGAGCAACTTGCTAATACTGAACGGACAAACATGTCTAGGTGAATACTTCAGCTACACTTTAAATATAAAGGTGGCAATTATTACTGTTTCCATACACTACATCATTGTGAAAAAAACCTGTGCTTATGTAGATATTTGCTGCTTACATTGATGGCAAAACACCATTATTACCATTCTCGTGTGAGTCTTTACCTTCCCGGTACACCTGTAAGTCACGATTCAACATGATTTTGATCGAACAAATTAACCATCTTGCCGTTTTGGGCATTTTATTACGTGGCTAAACAAAGGGTCGAATTTTAAGATGTAACGTGAACGTATGCTCAAAGTTAAATTCAGTACAAGAACCAGCAGCACATCAATATTCGATTGGGTTGGAACTACATCTTTGACAGAGAGAGATGAACCACGACAGCAATCAAAAATCGACATGACAAGACATGACCATGCGAAGTGATGACGGGTTGTGGGCTAGGCAGGCAAAAGCAATAAACCTGAGGCAAATGTGAAGGAATAAAAATGATGGTCGATATTGAGAAAAGGATCGGAAATAACGTTGCATTGCTATTGTTATTATCACCAGAGAAAATTATACGAACAGCATGAAATAGATTGGAAGAACTGTGGAGTAAGGAAAGAGAGGGGCCCAACAGCTAAAAGTGGAAAAGGCAAAATCATGAGAGATGATGATTTCGAAGATGGAATCGGGCAACATAAGCCGATCGGATCTGATCTGTTCAGAACAATTTGGGATTCCTTTCATCATTCAATGCTTTTTCTCTGTTAGGGAGCATCAGGGTGCAAACACTAGAACACATCCACATCCAACGAATGTGCAAGACCAACTTGAATCAATCTCATCTGTTGCTCATACCTGTGTATAAAGATAATACCGTAAAAATGTAGGTTATTTAACGCCAAGTTTACGTCTTCATGAGCTTTTAATATAAAAAATTACACGCCTCGACTTGACTCAAAGTCATCATCATATCATATCCTGCTGTCGGACATATAATTTATGTGCTGCATAAAAAATCTAAAGTAAAAGGCAAATGTAAAAGTGGTATATGCTACTCTGATGCGCTTGCAAATGAAAATTGACAGATGGAATATTGGGAAGGTATACCGAATTCGTCATCAATTTTCTCTACATTACAATTTCTCGTTCGTTACGGTACTAAAAGTTCTAAATAGACTTACTTTACCAAAGAATTCCGCTTCTCAACTGATCCGTCTCACAAAAAAAAACAAAAGAAGCTTGAGAGAAACGTTTTCCTAAACAAATGGTATGCAGAAAAGAGATAAAAGTTGAGCTGAAAGACGAGTGTAGTGAATGATTAATTATCATGCAGAGATATGAATTTCCGCACTTTTTTCGGTTATGCCACAACAGTCAGACGTCCTCACATAAAATAAGAAATGCGTGGTGCGTCCTGACCAAATTGATGTTTAACCGAAGGGAACAGACACGGATTTCGAGGACAAGAATGCTTGATATGTGTAAAGTACAGCATGCTTTAAATGTGATTAGTTCTCCTACATTAGATTTTAAAAGACAAAAAGCCATTAAATTAAATGCGCATTTTCCGTAATGCAAAAACATAAATGTAGCATCAAACGTTACTCGTTTGATATTCTTTATAAAAAACTCTCTGCATCCATTCCTATTTGAATAACATTTTGTTAAAGCGAATTTGAATAGAAAGAAACTGGGAGAAACATGAAATACACATATTTTATAGCGACTGAAATAAAACTTCAATTTCACTTTTGACCTTAAGTATCGTTTAAAGATTTTTATTTTGACTAGGCTAGCCTCATATTATGTACAAGTATTATGGGACGAAAATGATGAAAAATAAATTTCACGCATTTTATTATATCTCATTTTAACAATAGGCAAAATGGTACAAGGCAATTGACAATATCAGAAGCTCCGTATGTGGGTTTCATTTGAATATTAGTAAATTCATTCTATTTTTTATTCCTTGCTCAAATTTACACCAGTCATCTATAGTCTCTAGGGTTCATACTTTATAATACACTTATTCGTTTTGTACAACGTTATTATGTGAATTACCATCGCACATTGGAACAAATATGTCTCCCCACACACACCATAATTCTCGTTCTGGCTAAATTCTCTACTCAATTCATATCATCCATTGTGTAGTAGTGAACTATAAAAAATAAATAACTACCAGAATGATGTTTAAGTAAAAGTTGGTATGTGGATAGGTTGATATACATTACCTTTTTCAAATATATAGACCTCGTTGTTAAGTTCTACACGAACACATATTATTCTCAAGAAGAAGCGTGTAAAAGGGCAAACTTTCATCATAACTCTTTGCTAACCAAATTCTATACCCCCAGATGATTTTCAATAATGTCTCCCCATGGGTCCAACTCCATAAAGTCTAAGGACCATCACATCGCCAGACTATGCATACTGGCGTAATTGTGGTATTGCACAGGAAGGAGACACACAAGTACATAATAATATCGAAGAGGATAACAACAAAATTCTCCTTTTTTACCATTTAGTTCCCTCTACCTTGCCTTCCACACACACATCTCTCCAAAGTTTTTGGACTATTATTTTATCCATTCAATTCAAAGATTATACGCCATGATAGTGCGCTATTCAGTGGTTATGAATGCCAGTAAAACGTATGATTTTCTGTGCATACTTTCTTTCTTGTGTTCATATTGTTATTCTAACGTGCCATATCGTCTGAAGAAAACTTTAAGGATAAGACTTTTCTCATTTTAAAGCTTACATCACCTGATATAAATATACATTTTCATGTTTACTTCTGTTCATATTGGATTCAATATTCTCATTTAGAACACTATCATCAGTACATTTTGCGTTCCCATCCTCCATGAATTCTTGATAGCATCTTTAAGGTTCAAAAGGTGACTTGAGGTCCACTTCTCGTCGGTACAATAAGCATAATAAAATTTCTTCCAGGGCCAAAATACCCATCAAAGTGAGCTAAGAACACACCAAAGTAAACATCTTGCCCGCTTTCCTAATTATGCGGAGTGTGCAGCAAAATTTCCACACGAGAAAGATGAAAAACTGGATAAAATGGAGGAAATGCATGTACGTGAGCGTAGAGAGAGACTGCATGAGGCAGATGACGAGGATTCTAGGAAGGCCGTGTCGTGCATGTAGGCCAAAAGTTTAAGCTGTTATTTTACTTATGCACTTTATATACAAATAAAGGGACATTTCCAGGCGGAGAAAGAAGACTTGAGACAGAAGAAGGAGATATAAATCATCGACTTATTACAATTCCCATTATATCATTTTCCACTCATAAAGCCAGGCTAATATATCATTTCACTCGTAAAAGGAGTTTTTAGTGGGCTTAATAAGCACGAGTTACAGGACTCGGGAAGAAATAAGCCTACTCGTTGGTTACATTAAACTATTTACTTTATAACTCGTGTACAGATGTATGTACATCTACTAGTACATATTTGTAGTACAACATATGCACATAATAAGCACACACACAATACTTTTATTGATATTCCCATACCAAATATGTAAGAGTATGCTAGAATCATCGCTCGGATGGGATAAAGATAGTATGCCAGTTAATTGGTAAGTGCCGTGCGGATTTATTTTTTAGGACTAAAAATAGTGATATGATAGATAACTGACGATGAGTGAGTTATTTTTACCCATTTTCCAATGAAGTCTGTATTCTGTTCTCAATCGTAAATATCGCAAAAAAGCATCAAGAGAAGTGCATAAAAATATCATCAGCTCATAAACTTCGTTTATAGTTAGTTAGTGTCAATACAACAAAAATACTTTGTTAAATCCTCCCCAGAAATTGTTACAATTATGAGCCTAGACTAGAATGAAATATGATTTAAGCACTTGGTTGGCTGTTACAGTAAGTATCATCCTCGTCGTAATTTTTTCTACAAGAGATAGATTTCCTATAGGATATTGCATACATGCTCGTGCGTTTTGTTATTCATTTTGCTGGTACTGCATTCCCAAAAGTTGTCGAACATCATTTGTCAGGGCGCGGTTTGAAAACTTCTTTTAATGCATGTCCTTGCGCCCTGATTATTATTGCTATTTGCCATGTAACTGCACACGTTATAGAGTTATGATGAGTTATGAATTATTATGCGATGCTCAGAATAATCATACTAACTTGGTTCTCACCATCAATGTCTCATGTTGGCTTGCAGCAGTATGTTTTCATCATAATCATTCCGTACTTATGTACCAAAAAATAATACCACAATGACACTATATGCTTACTATAGAACAAGCCAAGCTCATCGCACAGTTGAACTTAATGTTCCTTCCTATTATCCCCATAGCTTATTAGGAATATTACGGTTATTAACTCGCAGTCTCTCGCTATGGGAGACTTTTCGCTAGATATCTGGTGACTCGTCAAACTTATTCCACCATCAACCTTTCACAGTCAATTCAATTCAATTTGATCAGCATGAGCAAGAAGGAACAGAATGTTTTGCGTTTTGTACAACCTGGCACATATTATTCACTCTACTATCGACAACACACACGCTGCTATCATTACAACCAAAACAGTGTAGATGGAAACATAATACAAGTGAATTACAAAATAAACCATGATGATAATGCAAAGGTCAGAAATCGTTATTGTGCCTTTTAAAAAATCATTCCGTCAACCACCTTCACAGATAACCTGCTTTGTCATCAGAATGGCATTGAAAGCGAAATGTAACTGGCAACACAACAGACAACAATAATACAACAGGCACTGCGACGACGGAATGTGTGCCATGCCATACCGAATCTTCCTTGTCTTGTGTATTCAATGATACACATTTTTACAGCCTACATTATTATCATTTTATGAACGTACTGTGTCTTTGTTCCACTTTATTATGACTGATAGACAATATTACATCATGATGATGACAATGCATCATGATCCTGTGGTTTTCCGTTCCTTCCCAAGTTCCCACTAACATCCATTTATCTATCGCTACCACCACTGGCTCGTATTAGGTTGTTGGTGACTTGACAAAAGCGAACTTTATGGATATTTTTCAATTTTTTTATATGAAAGTCGCATTATTGGTCTTTTGCTGATCCTTATTGCTCGTGGGAGATGATACTTGTAATGGTGTTGGTTATTACTCTAAGATGACACGTCAGTTTTTTCTTAAACGATCAAAAAACACCGACAACCGAGTGACGACGACGATCATGCAAGTTGGGAGACACTCCGAGTGCGATTTTCCCGTCACGCCTTCAATTATCATTTTAAATCATTTTTACACTACACATCTCCACCTTCGCTTTTGTTGTTTGAAGATTCAGTTTATTATTAAAGAAATTGAGTTGAATGTAATGTTCAAAAATTCTTTTCCCTTGCGCACTTGACTAAAAAATCACACGTGCACAAGTGTACTCCAATACAATATATGCGCGTTATTGCTTATTTATCAAAAATCAAATACTTGATTTTGTTTATCTCTTCTCTCTGTCCGCATTTTTACAAAGGAATTTAAATTTGAGCTAAATAGAGGTTATAAAAGACCTATTACCGGTCACGTTTATCATAATCAAATATTCATATTTTATCATCAGAAAGATGAAGGAGCGAAAGATAGAATCAAACGGATTATTTCGCTTTAATAAAAATTTTGATGATTTCTGATTACCTTTCTCTCACCTTTCTATATGCCAAGTTTTACATTATTTTTATATAGGTATGTATGCTCAATGGAATTTGTATAATTTTTCGAAAGATCCCCTACTGATCCAATACCACACGGATAATATAAAGTAATCACTAATACACATCTTGAGTAGGGAAATGACATGTTATCCTCTTTGTAACAGAATAAAAAGTAATAATAAGCAACATTGTGTTAAAAAGCTGGGGCTGCTGACCATAGAATGCCATGCCATGAATAACTTTTCATTTGACCTTCTGAAGTCCTGTACACGTTTCCCAATTTTCTTGAATTTAAAACTTTGTCTTGTTATAAAAAGAATGTCAAATCACTTTCGTGTTGCTATTGAATAGAGGTATGTATGCATCTATAAAATTTGTACATATATTATTTCTCAAAACTTTGCTGGAGTGGAGCGCGCAATAAATATAATAATAATATAACAGCAAGAGTGCTAAGAAAACGTGCATCATCACAAATTCGTCGGCAAGTTCACATGAGTGACGATGCGTATGAGGTGTGTGGAGTGCAGAGATCTACTTTGTGTGAATGCTGGTTCCGCATAGGTAAGTGTATTTGTGAGTGCACCACTTCAGCGTGGAAAAGAAGAAAATGACAATATTTTACGCGGGTGTCAGCTCACCTCATCGGTCGGTAGAGTAAAAGTCAGTTAGAATTCACACCTTATATATGTTTTGCCAGCAGGAAGGCATAATCATGCATAGGTAAGCACACTATGATGTTAATAATATGTATGTATATCCTTATTACCATTCATATACAATGCACTTGTAACAAAGTTTCTATATATTTTTCAAACTCTCAGATGCTCCAAAGTGTAAAGGTTTTTTTTATGATTTCAGGAAAAATACCTTAAAATATGTGGCTACACGCTTGCACATGCAAACGTCTGTGGTTAAATAACAATAATGAATGTTACCTCTCGGAACAAGAAGAAAGTGAAGAATAACAAAAACGAAGATCATTCTTCAAAAATTCCTTCTCTGGAATCTGTTGACTCAGCTATTACACATCACTACATATACCTTCAAAGTTATAATAGAAACATACTGCACATAATACTTTGGTACACTACCTAACTTTAGAAACGAAAGAATCTTTTCCTCTCTTTTTCTCACCACTATAGTATCTTAGTTTTCTTTTCCTTTTTTTACAAATGATGTGAACCTGCTGGATACATTGACTGCATTGTCATCTCTGTTGGAGGAGACCTCAAAAATCCTTTAAGATGATCATCAACATCGGCATTGTTATCATTATTACCATTACATACATACACACATCATGGTGTTAACTGTGAGCTAACTAACGCCTTTAGATTCTGCACAGTTTGATATTTTCCCACAAAAACAGATGATGATAATAATTCCATAGTTTAAAAATATTTTAAAAACTACATACCATCAAAATAATATTTATAATGTTATAGATGTTCAAATACTGAAGGTAAAATGAAAGGGCAAAGATTATCGCATAACATTGTACTTGCCTAAACATTGTTAACAAAAGAATACAAGATAAAAAGTGTTTCGATACCCTCAACTTATTGCGACTGTTTTTTGGCTTAGCTCCACACTTCATTCACAAAAGAGTTTTACGATTATCATCATCATCATATCATGGTGTATCTTTTCTGGCGCAAGAAAAGAGTTTCAATGACACAACAAGAGGTCTCACGGACATTTCTTGATCATTAAAAAGCGTCAGGACGTCACTTCTGGTTTTCCACTCTAGATCAGTTAAGGACAGTAAGGAAAATTTGAGGAAAGAATGTTTTTCAAAGAATATAAAATTTGATGATGACTGTGGTGAACTTTCATGTCCAAAGTCCGCCCATCTATTCCAACCAAGTTTTTCATATAAACAACAAAAAACGAATGAATAAGGAAAACGCAATTTTTTGTAACAAAAACGTACTAGTCCATTGTTATA
>JAQIXW010002077.1:0-16696 GCA_034700685.1 Willowsia buskii | reverse complement strand
TGTACGAAGCGGTCAATTAGTGGAAATTGATGTGCTCAACGAGGGCTTTCCAAAAAGGTATCACATGCTATAGGGTGCCATTTGAAAAAGTTGATGACCCCGAGGGATAGGGGAAAGGGGTTGACCCAGTAAGCTGAAAATCAGCAGGTTTCCTTCTCGGGTTGCAAGGAATCTATACCAAATTTTGTCCAAATCCGTCAAGCGGTTCTCGAGTTATTGCGTGGACGGACGGACAAACGTAACAATTGCATAACTACGATTCATTGTATTCATCTACGTAATAAATAACATAATACAGGATTAGCCACAGCTACGTAACAAAATTTATCCACATTACTTGAATAAAACTCGACACGCCGAATATTGTAGTGAACATAATACGAGCTCATGGTTGTACCATTATACCCAGTAACAAAGGTAGGAGGTAGGAGTGAAGTAAGAGTTCAAACCAAATAAATCTTGTGATTTTTAAGCAAAGTGTAGGATTGCGAAATCTGAGTAAAGGAGTAGTTGAGAAACATGAAAACATCATAGATATAACTCGAAACATGGTAGTGCTTTATTCTGTGACTGTTTTATTCTACATGAAAGTTCCTTTACATTTTTGTGTCGTATTCCTGTTGACATAATATCAAGTTTCAGCTAAAATTGAAGAAATCACAGTCCAAACTGTGTTGAGTCATAGAACATGCGGTGCCCGAAATACTTACTCAAAAATATATAATCATAAAGCTTGACCTCCTCTTTGTTTCATGAACTGAGCCAAAATATCTCCACCAGCTTCAGCCAATGGAAAGATTAAGCAAATCCGATTCCAGCTTGTAAAAAAGTTCATTAGGATTTCCACCGATTTTAAACTTCATTACTTAAATGATCTTTGATTAAAGAAGTAAGCGTTTGCTAAATCGTATCAGCTTTCACAGACTACTAAACTAGATACAGCGAATGCAAAATTGTGTCACTGTAAGTCATAATCCCCGTTATGCTACAAGTTTTAATAAAAAAACAGCGTAAACTAAAAACCAGAGATTACATATGAATCACACACACCGGGAAACTGCCGTAGGCACTATAGATTGTTTTCGAAAACTCTATTTGATTCCAATACAAAAAGTACTTCTATATTTTCTTTCCGAGAACAGCTTATAGTTAGTATTTACACTTCCTGTATTAAGGCAAATTATTAACTTATTATATAATATGCATTTCTGCGTCTATCCAAACAGAAATTTTACGCTTGTAAATTAATAGAATCGAAATCCCATACAAACTATTACATTCCTATTATAAATGACAAATGTATAATAAAAACTTGTTTTCATATTATTACATGTTCGCCAATTTTCAGGCAACCAATGCCAACGGGAACATTCGATCTAAAAATTGTTTCATCCTAAAAGCAGTAAGTGTTATCACTCAGTATGTTTTACGCAACATTTTCTCCATTATCGCACGCCACAATATTAGTTTGACTGTGGATGCATATGTTATGAAAAATGTGTTTTTTGCAATCATATACCGTACGATGTAGTAGACTTTTTAATTAAAACTAATATTCAGTGGTGAATACCTTGAAATATTTTTAAGCGAAAATATTTATAAAACGTTTGCAAAAAGTTGCCAAGGCTAAATTGCTATATCTAAACTATTCAACTCCCAAAAAGCAAAAGGGAAAAATGAGAGAAGTAATAAATTTTGCTTGGATTTCTGGAAACATCCCAATGTACATACAGTTTATGCTTGATATAAGACATACATTAGCGGTAAAGTCCAAAGGCAATGTATAACGAGTTTACAATATCAATGCAAAATTTATCGTTTGCGCACTAAGAAAATTAAGAATATTTAGTAGCATTTCCTTCTCATAAAAATTCACAGATCCTATCATAACTTTCACATCTCTACAAGCTTTTATAGACAACAAATATTCATTTATGTTTTTTATGTTCTTCGATGTTTGTCCAGCATACCAGCAATTTAAGAATTCTTTCGCTTATAACGTTGGGTCTCGTAGGAAAATCGTAGGCTACTGCCATCAGGATGTACGCATTTATAATGTAGTACCCACTGATAACAAGTGCAATGGGCGATGTGGTAGCACGAAGCTTTCCATTAAGAAATATTGTACCAATGCCAATTATATTGTAAAGGTGATAAGAACAGCTTTAAATCTTACAGCAACATCGTTTTGAAAACAGTCGTTTACCAATACAGTGTAAATTTACAGAACCCGATAGGACTTGTTCCACATTTGGAACTTTGCAGAATTCTTCGCAAAACCTGCTCTTCTTCTAGAATCGTGCTTTATAAATTTTATTAATTCTTTTGCAATCAAAGCTAACGCAATGTAGCTTGTAAACATGACATTGTACATAATAAAACAGGCTAAATTTGCTGTCGCGATAAAGTCCCATGTCTCAAAAATTACCATTAGCCAATGCACTATTCTTTTAAAATTTGTACAGGTAGTAAAGTAATAACTGACGAAAGTTGAGATTGGATCTACGTTTATGAGTGCAGCTAAAAATCCGTAGGTTACTCTTGAGAAAGTGGAAATAACAGAAACATTTAAAAGTACGCATTTTAAAATTAGACATGTTTGTACAATTTCTAATTGAAAGAGGGAATTTAGAATGTGACCAAGAGGATGTAACTTTTTTGTGGTAAAATCAAACATCAAGTATCCAATTAATGCTGTCATAGCCCAGAAGCTTATCCGAATGATTCCATTTCCGTTAATGAGTATGTATCCGTTGTAAAAATTATACATTGGAAACACAACTTGAATAAGACTCACAAAGATATGCAACCAATAAAACTTTTTCAACCATACAAGAGAATTATTGACTTCGCTTAAATCCACAATGGCATACGGGTGTTTATTTCTCTCAAAAAGTTTTATTTTCACTAAAAAAAACTTCAAATAAGCAGGGCTGGATATGACAAAGAGTTTTTATTGAATACTTGGATAGCAACTTTTCCAATTATGGTATCATTGTGGCTCTTGCAATTTAAATATTATGAAATATATAACTTGTCACTTTAAATGGTATTTAAATATACGCACTTGTTTTAGTTTTCAACCAAAAGGTTCATCATCAACATCATCCAGTATCAGACAGGAACTAAACGTTGGAAAGTTTTCCATTTCCGCAGGCAAAAAATTGATATGTAGTTACACGGCAAATTAAAATTTTTCTCCTACGAAGGTATATTAATCTCATTGCATATTGATCAGTCTAATTTTCTAAATTATTCCGTTGTACCAGTCAAGGTGATTTGAGTAATAATATGGAGATGATAAAGTGATATGGAGGAGTAAGAAATTAAAATTGTTTTTTTTTCTTACGCAGTGAGTGGTCAAGTTTTGGTGTTAGTACTCATCTCTTAAATTGTTGACGTAAGTAAACTTAATAATAATTTTACCGGAGCTTTCAACATTGTTTTTACTGAACCAAAAGCCAAAAACACATATTTGCAGATATACAACGTTTAAAAAAGGAAAATTTCCGTAATTCTTCTAAAGCTCTGCGTTACTTACAATAAGTGTTAGTAGATCAACGCCACCTAAAAAAATTAATTGCTTTTTCGGTTTGTCCGTGTATCTCAGGTCGATCTTCTTGCTTATGATGACGCGTTAGAGCTCAACAACTAGTAGTTAATGTTATTCATCAGTACTATCGAGATATTCACTCGGCATATCCGCATGTAACGGGAGTGATGAAAAGTGCACAAAAATGATTGAAAAAGTATGAGTTCCTGTTGATTTTAAATTATAAAAAATATGACATGACATTATCGCTGTTTCATAATATGTATGTACTCATTGGATCATGCAAAAGTTGAAGCAAAATGTGGCAAAATGCCCCCGGGTGGGGTTCGAAAAGGGGTCATTAGAGATTTATAACGTTTTCGGAAAGGTCCCTTACCATTCGTCGTTACCCTGCCAAAACTGCGGATATGCCGAGTGAATATCTCGATAGTACTGATGAATAACTATACTAAGATATTCAAAAGTAGTAAATCGACATAATTTGAAATGCAAACAGTTTCCACTGGCCTTGCTGATTTCTCTTTTTTGGATCTAACAATTCTCTAAATTACCTTTCTTCCTAATACACTTATGGGCCTAAAGAATACAAAGGAAATGAAATGTAGTTTTCCTTTTTTCCTTCCTAAGACTTCCCATGCCAGCACAAAATATGTTGATGTTTCCTTTGTTGCTTGCTTTACTACTTCCCAATTGGAAAGCGTTTGTTGCATATGTTGCTATTGTACTTATGCAAAAGGCACAAATGCAGTTCCAAGCAATTTCTATGCTTTTCTGATCCACATGATAACTCCCTCAAATGTTGAGTAAGTGAGAGCAAATTTGTTTCAAAAACTTTTCCAGCCTACCACACTGTTTTTATTAACCTACCTATATTTGAATACGTCATAAAGATCCTTTAAACCAAAGTTGACACTATGAGAATGTAATGTGATTGTAACTGCATCACTAAATGATTGCATGTCAAAATATCAAGTAAACCAAAAATAAATGTTGTGTTTTACATGTGCATATTTTAAAACCATTCTCAATTGTCAATTATCCTTGAAACATACTCACGCTTCCACGTGCTATCCATCAGCATAGTATTGAGCCAATCATCTCTTCCTTATACATGTAATATTCGTTTTAAGCGATGACAAACTTGATAAAATGGATAAGACTGCGCTTCTTCGGTAAATTCTTTGTAAATCGGTTTTCCCGAAACTACTTTCTATAAGCCTTCTGAAATCTATACAGAGCACGCATGCTAAAGTATCTAAAACAAAAAAGAAAGTTCACTAGAAAAACAAAATATTACAACAGAAGTAATCTTACTTGCAATCTCCGAAACAAATGGAATTTGAAAGCAATTCTTTGTAGACAAATTGTTCCAGTGAATCTACTGGGATAAAACCTTGCAAAAAGTTCGTTTTACTTAAGTCCCAATATCAAAAACTCCATAACTTGCCAATTTTTAGGATAGTTCAAGCATTCATAATAAATGCTACTCTAGTGTTCTAAGTAAAATTTTGCGCCTGAAAGAACCAATCTAAATTTGAATTCATCGATTTAAAAATCGATAAATTTCACTATGATTTCAGTTGCAGAGCATCTACTATAATTTTGCCTGTGATTAATTGATTCATGTAATCACTAATCACACAAGAAATGCATACATGGAAAATTCATACGCAACAGTAAGTCAACAAGGCCATACAATTTTCGGGCACAGCTGTTGTTTTGTTTGCCAATTTTGTTTCTAAAGATTAAGGAAAATAGGAAAGTTTATGCACGTGCCATTTTGCACGTGGAAGGTAATAAAATCCCAACTTTAATGCAAAAAAAATCTGTTCTACTTTTATAGCCTGACACTTTTTCTAAGAAAATTGGTTTGCACATTTGTCACACTTGATAAGTTTTTTGTTTATCCTTTTTCTCAGGGTTGGGCAGAAATGTCAAACACCAAATATGAAGTCGCAATATTGTACAATAAGACCTGTGTGACTTGTTCCCGACACAATCGTAATGGGAAGTTACTGTCACGTCAATATTGAAAACGAAATATTTGACACTGTACAAAAACGCGACGTCAATGGACCATATACTTTATTTTGGATTTGTGTATTTAGCTTGACAATTCGAATGCTTTAGTTCTTGCTACTTTGAGGGATGCTCTAAAAATCAATCCTATGGGATACCGTTGGAGAAAATGTCAAGGAAAAAGAATTCCTTTAGCTTTGTGAAGCCTCTCATAAAAAGTTTTATAATTAATTATACCCTTCCGACATACTTATGTTTTTTACAAAGGAATCTTTAGTGAAACCATGCTCTTTAGATGAAAGAAATAACAGGCTTTCACTAATAAATAAGCAGTAAGCACATTTATTTTCTCTTGCGTGAGAGAAACTTGAAATCATGCTCCAAATGAAAAAAATGGAATCGCGTAGCCAACGTACAGAATTTCACTCACCCATTCCGAATTGACTATAGTTTTCACGCTTTTAACATTCTGTTAGACTCTTTTAGGATTTCTGGTTCATGAATGAAACCTTACAACGTATCAAATCCACTTTTCTCATGAAAATTTTTTGAAAGAAAGTGGGAGAAAATCAATTGCACATATATTTGCGGAAAATGATAGCGAAACGAAATTAAATTATACTTTGGTTGAATAATAGAATTTATAAGAATCACGATCGTAAATTTTTTATGATTATGCTTGATAAGGTGAGTACAAATAGGTGTGCTGAATAGGGGAATGGTAAATCTGCATAAGAATATATTATGTGCTTTTTAGCACGAATCGTAAAAGGGTTTAAAGCATTTGAAAAATAAGCGTTACTACTTTATAGAAAACCTTTTCATAATTTGACACCTAATGAGATTCGAATGGTTTCCGGAACTATGAATGACAGTTTGCTGTCTTATTGCGGTATACTGGGCAGATATATATTGTATACATTTGTGGCATTTCGCAAGCGTGTTTTGAAGTATCCTATTACCATCCGGGAAGAACATAGTGTGATAATGTTGTTTTTTGTTCCTGTATAAAAACAAAATACCTACAATCCTAAAGAAAAAATAATGAACATGACTGTATCCCATTGTTGTATTTTATCTTAGTCTGTTCCCACACAAACAAGAATTCTATCTAACGTAAGCAAAACTATCGCTAATTAAAGATTTCGCCTTAGAGGACAACAACCTCCATTTTGTGGCAAATGAAAATCTTTTTGTGGAGTAGAATGTTCTCGTGACTGGTGTTGACGTTGACGTTAAAGAATTTCCCGTTTGTTTGCTTTCAATTTTCTCTACGAAACCCGCATTTGCTATGGATGAACCATGTCTATACTAAATAAAACATGAAATAAAGTAAACAATACTTGCTTCTTAAAACTGCATTTAGGACTAAAGCACTAAAAAAAACATAAAGACTATGTACGGCTATAATACTTTACTAAGAGTTACATGGTACATCAAACATAAACGTACCATCAGAACTTTATACAAGTGAAATAATTTGTTTTAAAACTATATCTGAACGTAAGCTCATTCTGCGGTCTAACAAACGGTATATGTGGGAACAATAAATTTTCAGCTTTTCTTCCAATTTTTTCAATCCTACTAAACTAAACTTTCGCGATTTTGGTTGCACCAGAATCAATCACGAATGCTTAGTAAAACTTTAATAATGCAATGCACAATTAAAGCAAAATTATAAGTTTGGGTTGTTCCAAGAAGCTTTGATGACGTTAAAAGCTTTTATTGTTTTGCATAGAAAATGTTAATTGTATCCGTCAATTATTGTTAAAAAAACAAAAGAACATGTGAAATTCAACTCGTAACTCGATGAATATCTTTTCTAAAAGTAAAATTCTAACCACGCACGACAATACGTTCTAAGAACGCTTCTGGAAATTTTATGCTAACGGAATTTTTAGAATTTTGCTAAAGGCTTTTAAAGAAGTTTGTAATTAAATGTCGAACAAGATAGAAGTTGCGACAACTAAATTTTCACCTAACCAATGTAATAAACTTTCACTTTAGCAATACTTTACCCTAATAATTAATTCTAACTATCAGTATATTCCAAGCCAAAATTAATTCTCGCAACAGAATAGAGTTCCCATTGCTTCTGGAAAAATAAAACAAAGAAAATCTATCAAAATATGACATCTCGCCTTGTGAACCAGAAAAGGGCAGAATATCAGGTTTTTTCTTGAATCGTTTATTACGAGTCTTTCCTTCAACTCCCGTCGTTTACGGATGCTAAGCTAAGATATAACCTGCATACTATACCACTTAATCAATACAAGAAGAGGTTATTGTTGAAAAAACCAAGTTTCGTTAGTTTGAAACGAAAGCGACCAAACCAGCATGCTGCCGTTACTGTTTGGAGGACACCAGATGAACATTTAATATCGTTCGCTTTACCCAATTAAACGACCTCCTACACAGCTAGTGCTTCAATTGCAGGAAAATATCGCGTGGAAAAAACCAGAAGTGTGGAGAAGATGGTCAAATTAAATTATAATATAATTCCAATCGAGCTGTAGGAGATCATCCTGGAAACATGATATCGCGATTAGATATTATTATGATTAAGGAAAATTCCGTGATCCGAACAGTTGTTGCCATGCTTCCGTCCACCGACTGTTATCTACTCAAACACAATAAATCTTACTTAATCTGTAATTCTGAAGTGTGGCCAAACTTGAAATAATATGATTTCATATTTAAAAAATAACGACAAACGAGTCCAAGTTTGGATGAACGCAATACACATGAATTCATAATGCAAGAAACTTGGGTTGGTAAGCATTTCAAGAAATATAAATGAAATGATTGCCATGATAAATTTTTATTTCGTTTTTTTTACATAATATTCAGATAAAACCCTAACATATATCTGACATATCCAACTATTATTGCTTTATTAACGTCGCATATGTAAAATGACATTGCTTTTTCTTAATATAATATTAACAAATAGTTTAAAAAAAATAATTTCCCCAATATCAGTATTTCGTTAAAGAAGTAAAAGTTCTTCTAAATAGCTTCTAAGGATATAATAGTCTATACATGGTCTTCTATAATCCCACCAGAGCTTTTACCTTCTTTTTAATGTACCGTTGACGCTCTGCTTGTCATTCGGAAACTCCGAAGGCGTGTGCTTTCTCTCACATTTCTCACATTTCTTCTAGTGGCGTACCGCTTATAAGATCGCTTGATAGCCTCATGTACTTCCGTACAGTTAAAACAATAAACAATTGCCACAGATATTCCCTAACAACCAGAACATCCATTAATACTTGGAAATCTTAGAATGAAAATGTAATCTATGGTCTATACATCTTTACTTGAGTTGACTCAAAGGACGTGTTGACTAAAACATAAAAGGTTTCATATTCTCCCTCGGGATTGTAAAGAAGCAGTAAATTATTTAGGCCGAGGATAGAAAATGGAAATAGTGTTGTTTTTGCAATATATCTGCAATATAAAATGTTTAAATATTTATAATTTCATATTGATTTTACTGATAAAAGAAAGCACGATACTGAAAAATAAGCCTCTTATAATATTTTGTGCTGACAAAACTCAAGAAAATCCAGAGTGCAGAGATGCGCTTCTTCCTTTCTGTAACACAATTCGTAAAATATTGCAGAGGAACAGACCATTCAGCTGGAAGAAAATAAATACATTTTCTTTAAAATCTATCAACAGGAAAAAGTAAGTCACTCGAAAGGATTACATAGGTACTTATATTTAGGTACCATTAATGCAGCTATTGTGGGAACAAAGAGAATCCAAATCTCGTTCATTTCTGCGTATCCTTTCCAACACTCTTCCGTATGTCGTCTTATTACCATTGTGATAAGGTATATGACAAGCAAGATGACAGGCAAAACTGTGAAGAGAAACTGAAGTTAAAAAGCTGTACTTCAAAACGGAAACTTAGAAATATATTCATGTACCCCATCCGATGAAATAGTAGAGTCTGAATTTCTTTCTGCTTTCACTCTCAAACACATTGGTTGTCAGTTTCCCATTGAGATACATGCCATGCACGAGCATCCACCTCACAGATGTCACAGTTGAGTAGAGATGAGCACTCAGAACTGCCTTGCAAAGAAGATTCTACAATATAGAGAGATCCGTTAAATAGAGAATTTCACAGCATAAAAACCTGGTACAATATAGTTCATTTTATAAAGAGAATGAAATTGTGTGCCCGTCAGTTTACATTATCTCGGTAGCTGCTCCTTCGCTTTAATACATGTGGCTCAGTAATAATCAAAAAGACAATGAAACGGATAACCAGTGCCAGCATTAGATGAACATGGACTTTGATACGCCCACTCCACACTCTCCTGAAAAATATTGAAAATCAAAATTTATTGAAGTTAAACACATGCTGCAGTTACATAATTACTTAATTTACATGATAAATGCTTTAAAAGTAAGCATTAAAGCACACCTGAAACTGCAAAAAATTAAAAGTGCAGATCCGAGAGAGACCAGTGATAAAATTGAACTTATAAGTACCAAATATTGCACTACCACCACCAATTTTCCCTTAATTACCTATAAATGGAAAATAAACTCATAATCACATCTAGTCCAGAAACACAAACATTATTAAAGCATTTGAATATTAACATACACTTTCGCTTTCATATTCAAGTAGTGACCTTGCATACTCATCATAATTCGTACGAAATCCCCTCGACCACGTTCCATTTTCAAGGCACACTCGAATTGCGTTTCCTGCATACACATTCAATTTGGAAATCTGAATCAACTCACGCTTCTCGTTATGAAAATTGAACATTTAAATATGTTAATGTAATGTATTATTTGATAAATTGTTAAGAAAGTGTTGAAGCATTTCATGTACTACATGCTGGCGTTTGGAAGTGAAAGCATCAGTGCCACCCATAATCAAATACACGGATTTACTTATGAATTACCTGTTTAATTATTTATAGTCCCTTTACATTTTTTATTATACGCAGTAACATTTTCTGGTTTCTACGGAATAAAAATATAAAATGTGTGAATCGAAATACCCCAATTTTACACTTTATCTGTAGTTTTAACCACCGCGATACGGTGCTGAATGATACAGTGCGAAGCCAATGTTAGAATGAGGTACTGCTGTAGTATTTCAGTTTCATACTCTATGATTGCTGATTCACCAAAAATCAAATCCCTTTTGTCCAGAAAGTAGGAACAACACGCGATACAGGCTGGTGAAAGCAAGCGAAGTTTTCCAAAGCACTTTTGTACTAGGCAGATCGGAGAAAGCAGCTATGTTTTGATTTTGCAGAGTTCATTAAAACTTTTGCTCTTGCAAAAAAGCTTGCTTAAAAGTTGTACATTTATTTTGGACAAGAGCATCCATCATTCTCTTTTTAAGAGTTTTTAAATCCAGTGTGACTTTGATGAAAACGTCATGCTTCTTGTTGCCTGCTATAAATAAAACTTTTAACAAAAAATGTATCACGTCATGATGGCGACAAAGATGACAAGCAAATACTTTGGGAATTTCATTCTCTACAAAGATATATGTACGAAATGTTTACACATGTGCTACAATTGTCTAAAATAACGATGCATTTATAGCAGAAAATACAGAAAAACGTAAACATCAGGGAGTGGAGTATACGACATGACCTTCAAGTCTTACAAAATTTCTCAAGGCACCAATTTAAAAATAGTAAAGTGATACTCCCGTGAGGCCAGAAAATAAACTTTTTATGTGGGAAGGAGTAGCAAAAATATCCAAAGGGTACTGGGTTTCAAGCAAGGGAAATAATTTGAAATGTGTATTTGTTCATAGTGCAATTCGTCGTTAATTAACAAATAATTGTTCCTTTTGTTTCACTCCAAAAACTTTCGTTAGATTGCGATGTAAATTTGTGAGGAACAGAAAAAAACAGTAAAAAGTTAAAGATTCTAAGTCTCAAAACACGCGAGCTAAAGATCTTTCACAAGATATGAGGGATTTTTCCATGAAATTTGACAAAACGTCAGAGTTGCAATAAAAGGTGGATAATAGGGAGAATGACTAGAATGAGTGAAATGGAACTGTCGATAAAAGGATTACCTGAAACATAGAAATAAAACTATTTTTATTGACCTTTTACGCTCATTCGGTTGGGTCAACTAGTAACGATGGTGTTTGTCCTACTTTCATTAAAAACGATAAAAAAGGTAAATGTCTCGTTTACATGAGTGGATCAAGTAATTCCCCAACTCCCTTATATGGACATATAGGTAGAAGTACAGAAGCTTAGAAGATATAATGCCATGAGGTCCTAAAGTAAAAAAAATTGTGGGAAGGCGTAGTAAAAATATTCAGAGGGCTAGGGGAATGCATGGGGAACAATTTGAAATGTATTTTGTTCTTAACGAAATTGACTGTTAATCAAAACTTAATTGTTGCTCTTGCGTAATTACAGAAACTTCGTTAGATCATGGTCTACATCTCTGAGGAACATAAAAAGAATTGAAAATTTAAAGATGCAAAAGCTGAATTCATAATCCCTAAACACAGGAAAAGATCATTTACAAGATGCGAGGGAAAAAATGGGCTTTTCAATGAATTTTGAGAAAACTTTGAGAATTTTGATTTTCGGTGTATTATGTAGAAATATGATTAATAGGGAAAATGACGACAATGAGTTGAAGTGGAATGGAACTGACAATGAAGAGATTTTTTGAAACGAGGAACTAAGACTTTTAAAAGTGACTTTGTACACTTAAACTGTTGGGTCAACTAGTCGCGATCGTGCTTGGCAAACTTTCACTTAAAATTATATGGAAGGTAAAGTTCTCATTTAAGTGTGTGCATCAAGTAATTCTCCAGCTACGTTACATAGATATATAAGTAAAAACATAGAAGCTTTAAGTGATTTCAAGAGAATTTTTTAGTGGGTTTTAAGGAGAAAGGTCTGATTTGTAGAATTTGGAACACTAGCGTCACTGTTTGAAGATATATCAGTTTCATGTAATGACATGTTTGGATTCTTAGAACGCACAGGCTGTCTGGATGTCTTTAAACGATGCCTGCCAAAGAGGTTAAAAATGTCTGATGTATAGTTATTTCAAAGAATACCGTGCTAATCCAAATTCATAGAGAATGGCGAACATTGAAACAAATTTTGAAAATAAAGAATGTAGTTTTTGCAAGTTAAATGTATTTTCCTGTATCGATGTATTGTTTTAAAATACTGACTCAAATTTACCAGGGTATACATATAGCAAATAAAGTCTGGTTTGTGAAAGGCAAAAATAGTTTAAGATCATAGTTGAACCATACAGATTGTTGTAAAATTTCTAATATGAGACTGCAATAGACCATGTAAATAAATTTCAGTGTTACTGATTTGGTATTAGAACCAACACACGTATATACTTATTGTTGGTAATAAATTTATAGCAACAAAAGCGCATATATTATTATTTAATACTTTTTTGATTACTGCGCTCGAGCCCATTGTCTTAATTTTATAAATATCCTGTATTAGTGGGATATACGATGAAATATAGAGTTCCCATTTATCTGAATATAACGCGATCTGTGCAAAAAAACATTTAATCGTAGCAGTTAATTAATGAGTGATTTATTTTGAGAACGTATAGCCCTTAGGAAACATTGAACTTTCTAAGAGTATATGTTTACTTAGGAAAAATCTCTGTTGAGTAACCGAAGAGAAAAAGATAATAAAGGATGTGTATTAAATGTAAACATGGTTGTGGTAATCTGTGTTTACTTAACAATCATTCTGTCTTACATGAGTTCACCAACTACGTCATTGTGTACCTACTTCCGATGGTGCGGATATATCATGCTTCTCGGAAAAGATTTTCAAGTCTGCGGTAAGTACCTGTTTTCTATTTTAAATATATTTCATGATGTCCTCCGGGTCCAAGGTACAAGCTAATCCATTTCTATAAAAGATATCAACATCTACAAAACCACGATTTCACATTTCCACTTAGTAAATCATGTATGTTTCCCACACTACATACTTAAATGTACAGCAACACTGAATCTTGTTAAGCGCAAGTTGTTTTTGAGCAGAGAGCTTTAATTACGTAACATTCATGTATTGGAAAGGTCTTAGTTGAAATGTAGTAATATAGCAGGTTTTTAAGTTATCATATCGGGGTTGCTGAACCTTTTTGACGTCATTACATGATCGCTTACCATCTGTATTAGAAATATTTTAAGTATTAGTAACTCTGTCAAATTACTTTGAAAACTCGGGTATGTAAAAAAAACTTGTTGTCAACCTTGTTGTTATAGCATATTAGGAAATTATTCTCGGTAGGAATTGGAGTAAATGTTTTTAGTATTCTTCTCCAGTTTAAAAAGTGTATCATTCAGACTCCTAGATTATGTAACTTTGGTACATACATGTCTTCAGCTACTATATCGTAAGCAATGTGCTCACGATCAACTTTTGCATGTTATAAAAGGTGTGCTACTTAATTTTATCACTTGACTGTTCAATGGAGACGAGAACAGGTGAAAGTACGAATGCAGCCCATTTTAGGAAAACAAAGCATTCAGCTTGTATATTGTAAAACCTCCTGGAGCATCTTAGCTTATGCAGCATCCCACATTGACGTCAAGTATTCTTCCGAAGGGAGCAAACAATTTTCAAGCCATAATAATGTGATTGAAAGCTAAATGCAATTAAGGCACTCGAGTATCTTAATATGCAAATAACGAAAGATTTTGCACTTTTATAGAATTTACATGCGTCATACAAGATGACGTAGGGATGATGCGATGGTTGCATTGAGATTGAATTTTATTGCAATTAAAGAGCAGGAGCAAGACAAATACTACCTTACAAATAGTACGATGTTATAAGGACTAATAAAAGCTAAGACAAAAATTAAGCAGACTTTGCCTTCACAGTTTTGTGCTTTGTCTATTTTTAATCGCTGGAGAAAATAGAAAGGCGGAATCTTTTTTTGCTGTAACAAGTTACAGACAGCTTCTTGCTTCTTGTCAGTTTCTCGTGCGGATGTATTTTTTACACGAAGACATGAACTATCGATGTGAAAGTGAATGAAGAAATGAAATAATGAGCCGTCGTTAGTATGTTTTTTGTCCACAATCTTGACTTACCTACACGTCTGTGTAAGTATGTTACATGCATGTCTCTTCAAATCATAAGATTTCAAAAACGAATGAAATGCTAATAGTAAATGCCAGTTTCCATTTAAATGATAGCTTGCACTCCGATTCTAGCGAAATGTTATAATTACATGCGTTTTAATATTTCTATTCTAATCTGATCTCCTTACAATATGAAGCCAACGACTACTACAGTCGAAATGTGATACCTACGAATAGTAGAATATAAATGTTATATTGAATACAGTAAAAGTAAACTAAAGTAAAACTTATATCGTAAAAGCAAGGTTGCAGGAAACACAAACAACCTCTATGTAAAGACACTATAAGGAGTTGAAACCTGCAAATTTCTTAACGCTAATATGATTTCTATTTTTGTCGGTGTTGTCTTTATGCTCTTTGTGGTTTTCTTGTCACTGCCGTAATTAAATTTGTTCTTCAAAAGGAAACTGAGCAGTACCTAACTCTCCATATGCCATGAAACCGGGCTTTTATAAGCGAATAAATTATTTAAGCTATTCAAACCTACTTAACCTTTAACATATATGTATTGCAAATAGTGGCTAGGTTTTCCCGAAAAGGGCGTTAACAAGCTTTAAAAATGTTTTTCCTAGAATCCAAAAAATTTTGATCGTTAGTTTCACTATTGACAAAATTAAACTGTAATGGTAGTTCAGTATTGGAATATAAATGTCACTAATTTAACAATCTTATAAATTATTGAGTCTTATTGCATATTACTAACCAGTAAAACAAATAAACCCAAGTTACTTGTTCTACAATTGAGCCAAATTTTATTGCTTACAACCGATTTCCGGTCACAATTGTGTCTAAGGAATATATTAGCTGAATCTTGTGAGTACCTTTAAGAGAACGTGGACTCTTGTCTATATTTCGGATCAACTTTGGAGTATTTAAACAAAATAAAAGGATACAACGGGGTGTCGCGAGTCGCGACCCCTTACAACGCGGAGTGCGGAGTCCTATTTTGGTGGATACAAGAAAAAAACAATTTTGGTGTCTTCACATTGTAATATATTTTAGCCGTTAGAAAAAAAGAAAAAAATGTAGCCCATTGGACTTTCCGTATATTAAGTTTGCACTGTCTTTACCAGGTTTTTTTGCTTCCCAATCCGTAGAACATTGATAATAACAGTGAAGGTAATAAAAGCGTAATAAAACACGCCTAGTAAAGCCATCCTGTTTTTCAACAAACAGCGTAACAAAAACCGTGGGCTATTTTTGCTATTTGTAACACTTTACGAATATATTTTTCCGGAATTTCGCAAAGAAAACATTCCTCTATAAACATAAAGAGAAATGGTTACCTTTTCACTCCAAGTTTGACTTTTATATGGCGTACACCTTATAAATGTAGTCTGAATTTTCAAGCATCAATTATTACATAGATAAAAACGCATGCTTGCTGCCAAAAAAGGAATATTTTTGGAGAGAATTTTTTGGTCTACGAGTACAAGCAATACGAAGAAGCTTCTTTTTCATAAAGCAAGCCGTTATTTACTTTCGTTTATGTTTCAGAAGTATGCGTATCAAGCATTCTGCAGACATTCTCGTGGATTTCACAACATAAGTTGGAGGCGCTGTTGATACGTTGTCGCGAGAAACTGATCTTCACTGTTCTTGAGTGCAATTTGTTTACACCAGTACATTGAGCGAATATTTTTGCATTAACGCAGGGCATCTTTTAATGGAAACATATTCCATGGAGAATGCTAGTTATGAACGTAACGTCGTCGTAATAAACGTCGTAATAAAGTCTTATCTTGTTTTTTATTCATCTTATATCGTCATGCTGTCTTATTCCATGTTAAGTAACGAGAAATTTCAGTCCCCCAAAAATCATCTTTCTTGAAAATACGGTATGGGCTACTATTCTGAGAATATTTACAATAGAAAAAGGCAAGGCAGGTATAACCTAACAAATGGCATCTTTCCTGAAGCAAAAGAGAATCCACTGCATGTAGTGTCCTGAAAATTTGAATACT
>JAQIXW010002076.1:0-16698 GCA_034700685.1 Willowsia buskii | reverse complement strand
AGCGAAAAAATGTGATTAATGCGCATTTCATTCTTTTGATAACACATTCAACATTCATACTGCTAATTACTTTTAAAGCCTTACTAAGCACTAGAAAAATTCTTTGATTTACGTGCCTGGTTATAAAGTAGCTTTGAAGGAATTCTAGCATGAAAATATGAAATGTACAGACAAAATATTCTTTCATGTACCATGTACGTGTAGAAATGTAAGATCATACATTCTATATGTACTTGTCGTTAAGCAATTTTTTTCTCAAAAAAAAAATGACGCAAAGGAACTCAAATTGGCATTACTTAAAGTGGTAATGTTACTGGAAGCAAAATTACTTCTGCTACGGCAGTTTATGTGCAATGCACATCCGCCCACTTCATACGAACCTCGATTGTAAAGGGGAAATTCTCAAGTGTGTCTGCCAGAACCACTTGAAGCAAAAAAATCGAAAAGAAAAAATTCTGACGGAGTGAATGAAAGCTTTTTGTACACAGCTTACATTTATGGGAAATGAAAGTAAAACTAGAAGGAAGCGTTATTTCCACTACATTTTGCCTCTTTTTTTCTTTGACATCCTTTGAAGAAGGGGAAAGCATAGTGTGCATGGGTGAAATAGCCTTTTTCGTGTTTCCAAAAACACTTTTCCCGTACATTAACATTTTCTGGCAACCAACAAAGCCCAAATACCACTTGAGCATCTTTGAAACGAAATCAGAAACTGTTTACAAAGACGAATGGAACGATAAAGGATAAAGTAACTTTTCTTTTCACAATACCGGACAATATCTTCTTTAGGTCATTGTCGACTACAGATCAACTCAATGGTGACGGAGAAAGTTGACAGGAGAAAGGGGTAACAAACCGTACATACGAGTGTGGGAACGACAATCAGATCACACATTCTTAATCCCTTTTTGTATTTTTAATATAAAGGAAGATGACCGGCAATTGAGTTATTTTCCTTTTCTCCAAAGCTAATATTACACTTGAGAGAAAAATACGCGCTACAATACAATATAGACCCCACACTGGCCACACTGAACCAATCGTGATAATCACATCGTGCCACTTCGTGACGCATACCGACCAGAAAGTCTTCACTACAATCAAAGAAGATTAGAATTGTCCAGACATGAATCTTTACATGATGCAATTTTACTTGAGTATTCTTGTTTAGATGATGGAAAGGAAAGAAAATTACTACGACAGAATATTACCTAACTTTCTCTGGAAAATGTTTTAATGATTGCATGAATTTTTAAATAACACTTCATTGTATTAGCGGTCTACGGAAGACGAATGCAAGCATTGTTATTCATTGGCATTCATTATATCAGTTGTCTTTTTACTGAAATCTGTTAATCCTTATTGAATGGTCATTAATCGTTGAGATATATTAATCATTGGATGGTTTGACATCTGTACCAACAAGGCATCTGTCGTGTTATCGTCCATAATATATATATTCTGAATAGCATACTGTGTTACTTTACGGTATTTTCAACCCTTCTAAATTCATAGCGTGTCTGTGTGTGCATATTAATCTGTTACACATGAAAACGGATACAAACAAGAAACAAAGGCAGTCTTTCCACGGCGCAAGTACTAGAAGTAAAGTTGGAGAAATTTCCGGTGTGTGTTTATGTTCCATAATTTTTGCTGGACTTCAAATGATGTACAAGATGAAAACATGCATTATTCAGCTTTAGATCCCTGAAAACTTGCAGTTTGTTGTTTCATATCCTTTTACATTCTTTGACAAGTTGAATAATATACGCACACATTTATTTCTTGTTTTCCTGCATCTTAATGCTACATGAGTGTGTATGGTGAACAAATAAAATATAAACTAGAGTCAGGAGATAAGATGGCTGTAAAACAAGACGTTAATGGCTTCCGGCTCTTGAAGAGAGAAATATCCCATTATCATAAACCTTTTAGGCGTCGTGAACTTTCTCCTCGGTTTTTGCACCATACCGCATGACACGGCAGACCAAACCACTGCTGTGATCCCTAGAATGCTTAATGGTTTGCGACAAACATCTCACAGAGTTGCAAGCTAGTGAAAATGTAGCATGTGGTAGGCGGTTGCATGCATATATACCTATTCGCATTGTGTAGTGAGCTCAGTTGTTGTACCACGAGATCTACTAAAAGGAAAAACCTCAATACATGTAGAACGATATTATATTAATGTTCTTAAAAGTAAACTAATATTAATGTATGCGTAGTACAATCATTTCCTTACAACAAGTATAGACAATACAAGAAAAGTGGATTGGGTAGTCATTTTTTGTTCAATCGTCTATACAAGTACCTAGAAAGGAAGCTTGGAGCCGGCTGAAATGCCATGAAACCAACATCAGACGTCAGTCAGTGAGCGTGAGCACTCAGCAACAGAAACCACAGACAATGAAAAAGCAGAAATGCACACAATCAAAAGGTCTCTTCCTTTTGATGCAACTACACAATGGATTTCAGAGGGCGGGCGCATTCTAGCAAAGAGAAGGAGAAAGTTGGAAAAATTATATGAAAACCACAAATAATCAGGAAAAGATCATAATAATACGGCATGCAAGGAAGTTGGACTTATAACAAATTTACCACCCTTTACTTTCACAAGAGTAAGATTTGAAAACTACAATATAGATGGTAAGATAAGGGAGGAACTAACAGATATACACTCCTTCCACTTGACTTACTCCTGCCAAATGTTTGCATAAAGGATTAAGGATAACTTTTTTGTTTTTGTGGCAAACATTTTTGCAAATCTGATAGCATAGAACTTGCATTATTTAGGTTAGGATTACATCCGATGCTCGTGTGAATAATTATTATATATATAGTCAAACATGATGAAAGCATAATATAACATGTATGTGAAAATAAGTTTTGTTCTTAGCAAAGCTCACAACCATTCCAACAAAGCATTATGAGAGGCTCGGTTGGTATTTTGCAGAAAGGATGGGGCGATATTGGAATTAATAAATGAATTAATTTTCACTCATGCTGTTTCCTTCTTTCGTTAGTAAGTATTTGTAATATCTTAGAGAAAACTTTCCCGGCTAAAGGATGTGGTTTTCCTGGAGTAAAGTTGTAACAACGATAAATAGATGTTCCAGCAATGAAACCAACCTTGCTTTCATGTATCATGACTATAAGATGAAAATTTGGGTACAGAATGGGTTTGGAAAATACAGTATAGCAAAGCTCATGAATTCGGTTTATGACTGTTTCAACGCAGAAGTGGAGAAGTTGGAGAACAGTCAAATTTACTACATGCATATAAACGCTGCGCTGTACATAAATTAATGACACAAATGAGTGTTATGATAAAATGACGATGATGGTGATAAATTGAATTTCGGGTGCTATTTTCTTTTTCCTTTAAATTCGTTGCTTTGCCTTTAAGTTTCAAACGAATATGGTAGCGTCTGAGATTCATAATGTTTCTAAAAATAAAACTAATGCTAATTGCTCATAACTGTATTAACACTTGCCTTTGGCTACTGATAATGTGATACATGTCACTTCATTTAATTGCAGTTTTTGTTGCTGGTATTGAAAGATTAAAAAACAATGGATATTACAATCAAACATGCTTTCTCACTTAACTCAAACATACATAAATATACATAGAATTGCACTATGATTATATTGGATTCGACATTCTTTGAAATTTGAATGAAAGGTGTTTGATCTTACTTTAAAAGTGCCTTTTATCAAGTCAATTTTCATTTGTATTTTCCCACAATAATTATTCCTTACAGAACAATAGATGTTCATTAGGATTAGATGGGCAGTACATTTAGGGAAGTCGACTTCGAATCTTCGTCGTTTATCATATTTAGGATTTTGTATTACAAGTCATATTTCTCTTTTCTCAATTAAATTCTGTACATAGGATATTTTACGTACTGTGGTACATGAAACCGGAAGGATTCAAAATCCAAAATATATTACAGGAGAAATATCAGGTGAAAGTAGTACGTACGATTTAAGGTTGTGCTTTGAGCATAATATTGCAGGTTTGGTAGAAATCAAACCGATTTGTGTATTCAGTTACAAGCGTAACAATATGAGAATCATATTTCATGTGGCAGCCAGTCGTGTGTTCTAATTACGATTTTGAATGAAAATTGTGCAACTCTCGAGTACTTAAAGTACCAAGCATTTTTTGAGTGTTAAAAACTCAAGTGCCAAGGGCTTATGCCTGAATTCTTTTAATCATTACTGTAACATTTCAAATCTAGGCATTCTCTTTTGGGTAACACATGTTTAGTCTTACATTAAATTGCCAAGATTTTATCATATTGTACTACTAATTTAGACGCTTTAATTGACGGTAATAAAGATTAATAGTACATACATGCATGTTAAATGTTTATTTTAATATCTTCATAGTCGCATCTCTTCGAATTACTAAACAAGGCATATATATACTACTGCTAAATCATGGTAGGATATCAACCAAAACTGGAAGTGGAAAACAATAGAATCAGTGATCTAATAATTGTAACTCCGTTGCTTGAGGAATTGCATACGAGCTAATTAGAAAGAGTGGTTGAATCTGTTTTAGGCGAGAAAAATAATAAAAATTTATCGTCTGGTTTTCTTCTTCATAGTCCGAACGATTGCCACATAGAATGGATTTTTGGTAACATATAAAATCGTCTAGAATTGATGAGAATCTACAATTACATATAAGAATAGTTTAAAGATACAGTATACCTTCAAATGGTATTTAGGTTTTCATGTGTTGCTCCAAGTATAATTTTACATTTTTGACATTAAATTAGTAGAGAGGGAATGAAAATAATATTATCTGGTTGCAGTAGCTCCTAAAAATTAATTCAATTTGTATTAACTGTCTTTTGCAGAAAATTGAGAAACCGTTTTTGGAAGCTGTGAGGACTACATTGGACGAGAGATATACGGAGAACATAGAATCAATTTACAAAGTAGCGATCCGTCTAATAATTGAAACCCTAATCCAAGGATATGAAAAGGGACAGATAAGCGGACAGTGACAATGATCATGAACAGTGTAAAAGTGTAAAAAAAAATATAAAGTCGAAGCATCGTAAACATAATTTACCATGAAATATACATACTACTCAAACCATTAGAAAACTTGTATCTTGTATGATTGTGAAAAAGTAATGTAATGATGAAAATCTCTGCAGAATATGACTATTTGTAATTGTAATGTAGCTATTGTACATACTTTTAACTCCGAACCAAAACACCTTTGTAAGATAACAGTTGTATGTAAACAATAATAAATAAGGGTCTTTTAACGAAATGACGGTGGTATTATTCTAATATAATATATAATGATGTTAAAGTAATGATGGAAAATAATGTAAGGTAGCCATACTGCATGCTAACAATCACATTTCCATCAATCATCACATCATAGTTTAACCCTTCATCCATGTTTATGTGATTATAATAGTCTGCATTCCAATTATGTATGTCAGGTTACTGTGAATTAAAGATATCATTTTAAGTTTTGGTTTTAAGCTCCAAATGCGCATGATTGTTCACTCAAAACTGAATTAGTTTTATGGTTTCGTTTTAAAAACAAAGTAATCTCTACATTGAAATGTTAAATCATGTATGTATTTAAAGTATTATACTCCATTAAGAAAATGGATAATTTAAGTTTGGTACGAGATTATAATAAAGATAGAGTTACAGTAAACTTTTAATGCATTAAAATGCGAGTGGCAAATTATAATACGAAAGGTTGTGCTAAATTAATAAATATCATAGATTCTTCTTAGATTCATGATTCATCCCACCCATATGAAATATGATTTAAGGATATTTTGTTTGTTAATGAAAATAATGCAACCTTGTTTTCCCAAAATGTGTCTCATAAATTATATCACTTCTTCGCTTATAGAAAAATACATTTTATACGAATAAAATAAAACGTAATGAAACATAATTAAAATATATTAAAATTATATCATTTCGTCATTTATTTCCTTGCATGAATATTTTTTTTTGGAACATGGCGTAATAGAATAAACTTTCACATAGAAATCCATACATCTCAATCACAATAGCAAATTTCCGACGAACTACAGTACGAAATATACGCAGTCCGCTTAGTCTAATCCAATTATTTTAAATCTATAATACCAATATGAATATTTGGATAACTGAACATTGCACTGTTTTGATAAAAAGTAATTAGCATTGTACAAATAATTAATAAAAGGGCTGACTTTCATAACCCATAAATAAAATCCCTGATCAAAAATCAATTTCATTTTACAAAATGTCTGATATCATCCATAGTGAATGATTAATCTCATCAAGATCTAGGATTTAGTACATCTTTTAAAATTGAATTGCTTCGATCGGTTTGGTTTAGAATAGGAAGATTTACAGACATCTCGGAAACTCCAGCAGAAGAAGAAGTGGACGAATGTCTTGTGGAAGCATCGCCCGAAGCACCAAGTACTGGAGTTGATGAGCCGCTTGACTGCAAAAAAAATTGTTCATATATAAAATGCATCTTGCACACTCATAAAACTCAATAAAATTAATAAACGAATTTTGAATTACTATTTATGTATAAACATGATAATCATACCTTGGAATTTCTCCTAGTCATTTCATCTAAAGGAATTTTAAACTGTGTCTTTGGCTGCGACTCGGTTTCCAAGAATTTTATGAATGCACTGGTGAAAGACTAAATGCAAAAATGATAGTACATTATACATGGTAGTTTAAATGAAAAATTAGTAAGTGCTAATTTCTATTTCCTGACAGTTGTTAACTCACCTGCTGCCGTGCTATGTCTCCAGAATCACTACCAGCAGTTCCTCTACCAAACGGCCACATGGACGTCGCCTCTAGCCCTGTCTTTTGTCGATCTTCCCGATTAAAATCTAGGACTGTGGCAATAACCCGAAGTACTTCCGTACGTTTATCGGAAGGTGTCGTAAAGTACCCCACGATAAGATTTTTAACCAGATACCTGGAAAAATTCCCCAATAAGATTACATATTATTATATAGCTTATTTGGATAGTTTACATGTATATATTTTTCTGCAAATTAGATAATTTGAAACTCATGTTACCTGTCAATTTTAGCCACATTGTTATTGTTTATCTCCTCAAGCTGTTTGGACAACCTTTCTACTTCTACTTCCTTCTCGCGTACTGAAAACCAAAGACAAGAAAAATCAAATATTGAAATCAGAAAAGTGCTATGCATTACAAAGTCATGAACATTACAGATTACATTTCTTACGGATTAAAATTTCACGTTGGAGAAAACGATTTAACAAAAAACAATATACATAGTTGTATTTCAGTCGATCGAAATGCCTTAGAGCTTGACGTAAATAAGTTTACTCTTATCCTTTCACGTAGAAAAATTATATTTACGTGAGCAAAAATAACAAATGATACTACTATTCCTTAAAACCTAATAATTTTCTGAAGTAGAGTTTATGATGTAATTGTGAGCATAATATGTGAAAGTTGTTCCCGTGCGTATAGTCCTCATTCTCAATATCTCAGTGTTGCTGTTTGCTGGTTTATATCCGTCGAGACCTGAAGAGAGTTAATTGAAAGATGCAAGGGAAATGATGCTGCTAGATGCACGATGTATTACTGAAGTCAACTTCCAGTAAGAGAGGAAAGTATTAGACAGATACTGGACTTATAAATATCCAACCAGTACCTGACATAATACTCACACCTCAAACGGATCATTTCGATTTCAGCCCGGCCAGAAATCTGTAGAATTGTCCAAAATACTCCCTTTATGTTGACTAAAACATGTCCATGCAAACCCCTCCACGAGCATGACCAATTCCCAGAGATGTCTTTGTTTCAGCGTTGGTGAGCAAATCCGTCTTCGTCCAGTTTACATTTTCACTCTTCATTGAATAAACTTTTACCGCAGCCAATTTTAACGAAGCTTTTTAAAAATATACCCTATACTTTTCTAGTAATTGCCCAATACAATACATGCCCTGAAATTGGTAGATAATATATATGGTTGACAAATTCTTTTCAAAACTACCCAATACATTTTTGACGATTTTTTTCGAATCGACCTCTCTTTGAATCTATCACTATTATCGCCTATACCCTTAAGAAATTTTATAATTGTATGTCTATTTCTATCATGACACATTTTTCAAGAGATTCCCCATTTTTTAATTTTCGAAAACATTTTTTTTTTCAACATAGCGTTTTGAGCTATACCTAGCATTTTATGAAATACGACAAATCTAGCAGTATGATTTTGGAACTTTAAACTTAACGTAGAAATATATTTCTATTATCAGTAAAATATTACCTATTTAAAGATTGCGTTTTTAAGTTTTTAAGTGATGGAAGAAAAAAATAGTGACAAGTAGTATAAATGGCAGTTTAGTAGAATAGTGGTACACTTAGTAGCTTAGACTCTGAAGAGAAGTTGAGCAGTGGTAAATAGCAGAGTAGTATTAATGGTAGTAGGTCTAGTAGTTTTAGTAGCGGTTATTAGTAGACTTGCATTAGGCGTGGGCCGAATCTCACTAAGCAACCCGAGAACTTTACACCCGCCAGATAGAACTGACAAGATGTGAGCACGTCTCTGAGTTACCAAATGAGATTAGTCCAAGCGACCAACATGTATATAATTTTCTGCTTTGCAATAGAAAACTATGCGAAATGTGTACCAAACCAACCGATAATAGTAATAAAAAATTGTGTAATAGATTGGAGGAGATGAGATGATGATGAGAATGATGATGATGAGCCTTCCCTTTATTTCGGCCATTGAAATGGTTATCACTCCACTCTTGTTCCTCGCCACGAAAAATGATCAAGATTTGGACGGTGGAGAGAATGACGATGGAACAAATTAAAATGGTGGCTGTGATGGTGTTGAACGCATGCTTTGCTTGTTCTCTCGTCTATTCTAAAATATTTTTTGTTATCAGCTCATGCACGTCAGACGAACGAGAAGAACGTTGAGATGATTTACCAGCTTGTAATTAGAGAGTGTGAAAGAGAGTCAGAAAAAAAACATGATAATGCCTATATCTGAATGATAAGAAGTTATATGTCTCTTCCTATGTAAATTTTTTGTACACCATTGACCTCACCATATTTCAGCCCCAACAAAACGAAAAAGCAACCTGCTTGATGATACGTGCCATCATCTCAATCAGAAGCGTTGCTCTGCAAGTTTTTCTCCAATATCAAGAATTGTAGTGCTTCCGCCTGACTCTGCTAATTACAAATTCTCTACGCTAAAGCAAATCCGTGTGGCTTGCTACTTTACAGATTTCTCTCTATATATTTTCCACTTTTTAATCTGGAACTTCTTTGACTTGAAATGCCTAAAAGTGCTAAATAGCAGAATATACTTTGTCCCTTTCTACGATCTACTTTTGTCCTCAACTGAAACTAGCTAATTCTTGGAAGGCGAGGAGAAATTGCTACGACTTGCCCTGGTGAAAGTCCTCTCCACTTTCTATATATACCGTAATGGGCAAACACACTTTAAATTTACTTTAAATCGCTAAACCTTTCTAATAACTCTTCAGAGTAATCCTTTCCTTCCTCCAGGAGAAATCTGGCGAACTTTCTTCAAACGCTGTCAAAAATCAACTGACTACTTGAGAGGGAAATGACTGGAAACTATAGCTAAATTGTCTTCTGGGATTCTCCTCCTTCTTTCCCTCTGTCAGCCCCGCAATAATAATCAGTACTTTCAGAAGTCGACCGACCGACCACAAAAGCAGATTTCCAGGGCACACCAACGACAGGCAAACAAAGAAAGACAAAAAGGAACATCCCAAACACGTATTTTATGTGTATAAAACCAACCTGACTCTGACAGACAGGAGCAGTGGTGGTGGTGGTAACCTCCTCACGATCCCTACCTCGAACTTTTAACATGTAGTTCACGTTGACAGAAATCATATTTCACATGTATGCTACATACTCGAATATTGAAAATATAAAACGGACATGCAAGGTTTTTTTTTGGCGTATACGTGATGGTTCTTGAAAACGGTGACTATTCTTCCGCGGAATTTTACAGTAAGACAAAATAATATTGCTAATCAACTAACCAAAAAGCCAATACTTGCTCGCACATATACGAATGACGATGATGACTCTTCCTATCTTTGCCAGAGCTATTATTACACAAGAATAGAGCAACTATATATGCAAAACCTTAAAACATTGGAAGACAATCATAATATTATATTCTCCGGAGAGAGTACCAGGTATTTACTTTGAAAATGACAAAAACCTGTAATATGAATGCATGGTTGCTTCGCTTTGCTATCATTGGCCATTCCCCTATAATATGCTTTTTTTGTGCCATCATCATCGCCGTATGCAAAGCTGAACTCTTTTTCGTTATACAATAAACGTATTGATTCTGCTGGTAAACTAATATTAGACCTGGGAATATTATAATGCTTCACGTTCTCACTGATGATGACAATTAACTGTAAGTCGGTATCGTGCTTTTTTATACACTTATATACAATCGAGGACGAGGGAAAAATGTAAGTGAAAAGATGGCAAATCCAACACAGAATCAATCATCCACATAAAGCATACACATATATTCTAAACCTAAGGATACATTAAATACAATATTCATGAAGTTTTCCTTTCGGAAATAAAAGAAGGTGCTTCCAAAATAAAATAAAAACAGAAACTGAGACTACATAGCATAATGCTTAAATACTAACACATACTATTTATGTGTGGAGGAGGTGGTGGCGGAACGGCGGTGATGAAGTCAAATGTATAGACATACCACAATATTAAATATTATGTGTGGACAAGGAAAAAGGTAGCATCCTGCAATTCCATTTCTTGTCAAGAAGCCATAAAAATTCCCAATAAAGACATAATAATCATCATGGAGTACGGCAGCGCATTACGATATATGCATAACTTAAATTTGACGCAAGTGCTCCAGTGCAGTGTCTGGAAAAAACTAAGTAAAATGATATGATTCAGAACAGACGAGATATATGTACACATTTTATTGCTACATATGAGAATCTGTATAATACTGCACATCGAAGAGGGAACAAAAAACTTCAAATTTCAATGAGATAGGCTCATAAAAGGAATAAACAAACACACATCTCTCAAGTGGGTAAAAACATAAAGCACAAAAACAGACATATCATCAACAGTGTCGGTGTGACGGTGGCGGTGATATGGCCTATTTATCGTTTTTATAGTATTTCACTGTCATTCCTTTCTGACAAGAATACATGAGCGAAGCAAACAAAACAAATATGAACGAGAACACTAAGAAACCAACGGTTTGTACTAAAAATGTGACATATGGTTATGCTAAAATAAAACAATATGCTGATATGCTAGTGCAAATAGTAAAGCTGGAACTCATTTCGCCATGATAGAAAAAAATTAATCTTTTATCGTTGCATATCACAATACACAACACGGATTCACATAATCTATTGCAGACAGCACAATGCACAACTATAATAAATATAGCATCACTTTCAACAGTTACACATTATTCCTCACTCTCTACACCTCCGATTTTTCTCGAAAATGCATAGTATTTATGCACGGAAAGCTACAAACAAACAAGAACCTCAAAAGTTTGAAATACTTAATATTTATGAACTTTCTAACTTTCTTCTAAGGACATTGTTGAAGCAGAAGTTTGAAAATTGAAACTGTGAACTGAACGAAAACGAGCAATTATTCTCCCCTATCCCACAAGTGCATGGCAAGAGAATAAATATGATTTATATGGAATGCATTACACGCATACTTGAGTACCATAGATAAACGACATTACGGCTATGATGATGGCATCATATTGTTAGGAGAAATGGATTACAATTTTTGGTTGGAAATGGCAGGCATGCAAAGCTGATAATTTCATACATGCTCTGATGATGATAATAATAATAGCGGTTAAAGTGGCTTCAATTCATATTACACACCTTTCTTTCTAAAGCATCCGCTTGTCTGCATTACCTCTCTCTCTTTGCTCTTCTGCACTACTTATTACGACAGAATGCAACTGTTAAGTAAAGAATATATACATGTACGATACATACAGTACAGATATAATATCGCCATCCTCATCACTGCTTTACATATATCATCTAAGCATGCACAATATTATCATTATTATAAAGCATTATTAAATAAAAAATACAGAAAGATTATCATATTGTGTGTGCCCAGTTATTTCTATTCTTATTGCAATACGCTTATTTTATTATCAGTCAATTTATACGAGCCATATAGGCATGCAAGTTAGTTATTATAGAAAAAAAGTAGGGTTGTATATATAGCATGATGATAAAAATATATAAATAAAAAATATTATTATGGCATTCATGTGAGGATTCAGTATGAACAGGTAAGGTAAGGTGGGTAGCTCTGGTATTAATAAATATAAAGCTTGTCACATTTACTCCACACATAATGCTCATATTAAAACCTTCTTGAAAGCCACCAACTACGCCAGAAAGAAATTCAACATTTATTTCATGCAATGCAACATTATGTCATGTGAGTGGTTTGGTTGGTGTTGTTGGCAAAGTTGGGATCGCATGCATGCAAAGCAAGCCCGATGTACATGCAATCATCATCGTCATCATCACAACTACACCGCCATCCCCATCAAGCTTCCTCTCTGTCTCTTCATTTTTTTCCAAATCCGAAAATTCCAAACTTCACAAATCCAGAGAATATTGTTAAAAAGTGAATATAAAAAGGCAAGAAGAGTAGAATGATAGATACATTCTTTGCCAACCTCTTTTTGGAAAAAATAATATGTGCGTGTGGCGAGTACGTTGATTATCACTACAACTGCTGGAGCTTTTTCTGGTGGATGGTTCCAGTCCCAGCTTTTAGTTTCTAAAAAGCTAAATGAGCAGCAGCAGCAAAGAAGTGGGGACATGGGTCATGCATAAATAAAGCATCTCTCCGTAATTCTTTTCCCCTAGCAGACATCAGCAGAGATACACCAACACCTTCCGAATACATACGTCTAATGAAAAGGCAAACCTTCACTGGAATTGGATTCTGCTATTTGTGTGTGTGTTTCTGAACAGATATGTATATACCTAATATCAAACTAAGGATCTACAGCCCTTAAAAATAAATTCAATTTTAAATATATGTATATCAAGCATATAAGGGCAGACGTTTTCTTTCTTTTGTTTCATCGGTCTTGTGAGTCGAAAGCTATAACTACATTTAAAAAGTTTTTGTTCGCTAATGAATACCTAAGTTTAAGCATTGTTCTAAATGATTCCGTACAAACTAGGTTTCCAATATAGCACACTCTAAATGTAATACAACTATCCCTAATATTATTAGCCTCAGACTTTAAAATACATTTCTGGTTTAAAAAACTTATTTAGAACTCGAATAGCAAATTGGCTATTACACTTTCCTATATGTCAGAGCTACAGGAAACTCAATTTTAATGAACTTTTGACATACTTTTGTAATCAAAAACTACTATCAAATCAAAAATTGGGAGTTAAGTTAGATAATACTACAACTCCCATTTACTGATTTAATGCGGTTGGAATGAACTAAACCACTTTGACAATTTAATTTTCAACATATTATGAACAAAATACATACATACAGAGGTCTTTATGGACAGGTTGACTTTTCAGTCTCTTTCCAGGACATGGGGAAAATACATGCTATGACATACTACAGTCATAAAAGCATCCTGCATCGCATATTTTATAATCAAGAATTCATAACCCATCGATTAGAGACAGAAGCGTTTACCAAAACAATAAAATACATACCAAATGTTTGGCATTCGAGTTGGCGCAGTGTTGTCGATTTTTCCTAGAAACTCTACCATACTCCCATATAAACACATACATTCTTAACAATTTATAGTTATTTCACTGACCACTCAACACAGCAGCGGAAAATATTATTTGTTTTGCATATTTCATCCAACAGTACACGAACTAACAAGAAAGGGTTGTAATTTCGCCGTAATAACATATTCATATACAAACTAAACCATGTTTTATATATCAGTAGAAATTAAAGTTGAAACTAATATTCTGCGATCTACTTTTACCTCCCCCTTTCCAAGGAAGGAAGTCACAACGTGCTAAATTATTCAATATTGAAACTGCCCGCAATTGTACACATTAAATTAATATGTATAAAGACATAATTTTACAGAGAGTTGATGAGACCTGATAGCGCAATGTTTGGGGAATCCCGAGAAAATAAATTATTGAGTTTTATGGAAATTTTCCTTTAATCAAGCAAAATTAAACTCAACTTCCAAAGAATTGAAGAAATGTCATTTCCGATATAAATCTACCAACCTACCTCTACAACTACAACAACATAACCTTAATGTACATTTTGGTGAAGTTAAATTAAATTGAAAAGATAACGATCCTATATTACATATCGGGTTTAATGAAATTACTACCATTATTTTTAACCCCTTTTCTCAAGGGAGGGCCACAAGTTGTCTTTGTACATAAAACCATTTCCGAGAAATAATTATTTACGTTTAAACTTAAACATGTTGTTCCACTTTACTATAAAATGGTAAATTTGACTTGGCAGAGCAGTACGAAAATAAATCAGCAAACGTAATAATAAATATATGTAATAAATTATATTGTGTAGTAGCGTTGTGTGTGGTAGCATCAGCAGCATCGTGGCAGAAGTATTTAAAGTCGGCGATAGCATAATGAATACAGGTGTGATGACGCAAAAATAATAAACGTGAGTTTGCGATGGAAGGAGTAGCATCTCATATCTTGATGTGTGTGTGGATCGTCTGGCCAGTATCAGCCAGTAACTTGGAAGTTGAGACAAACTGGCCATTATGATGAAAGAAGCCAGTTGTCCAAAATAAAGAGCATCCCAAATTACCAACTGATATTTGACACTCGATCACATGCAACAGTATTATAGACAGATATTAAATACACGTTTAAGCCATTCTCGCTCACGACGGCAGCAAAAGTTCAGATGACTTACTCAAACATCGATAGAACCAGTATTACTAACTGTTTTGTTATATATTATTATATTACTTTTGGCAAGACAAAAATTTGGACCATCTCAGGTGTCGTCCCGGTACTGTAGTACCTTAAAAATATGTTGGCTCCGAAAATAAATTATAAGGTCTAAAGTAACGTACATTGCGGAAAATTGGAAATTATAATACAGTCTATTCTGGTATAGGTACATATATAATTTTACAACTTTAGATTTACAGCCAGCTCTAATTTCGACTGAAATCATTCTAACTTAAAATTTAATATAATAATGGCAATACATAATAGTTAATACCAATAAAAATGAGGAACCATATAAAACGAGGAGAAAAGAAAGTCAGCGTTTTCTGCTGTAATAATGGTTAAAAGCAAACAAAGTACTCTGCTCTACATACATACATGATGTTTTATGTGGTATTTTAGTATGTACATATACATATTATCTACTGTATTTCAACAGCATTAGAGGAACGATCGTCGCGTTTTACTTTTAAAATTGAAAACCATTGCGAAGTAGTATAGCAATTTTTATGTGACTAAAACCAAAATTTATTTTTAAAAGAAGAAATATTATTTGAAGAGAGAAAGGCAAGTTTTACCTTCGAAACGCTATACTTATTATAACGTAGAATGTTTCAAACTCAATAAAAGAACGAAATTAGGCAGGAACGCTGCAAGTATAAATTGCTTACCTTGATTTCTCAAATGGGTTATAAGGCGGCTTTTCTCTTCTATTTGTAGGTTGAGTTGCTGAGCTGCTTCCAAACCTGAGCGGGCTTTAATTAGCAGACCCTTTTCAGTCTGTAGGTCTATCTGGAGTTGGTGATTTATTCGCTCCATTCTTTGCATCTCTTGCTGCATACTTTGTCGAACTTCCTGAATTTCAGATTCTTTCTCTGGTAATGCAAAGGAAAAATGTCCGATTCCATATTAATGTTTATTGCAAAGATCACACTAGTAATTTTTCCTAATTCACGTTACATCTCCGTCATTTTTATGTTCAATAAAGGCAATATTTACCTTTCTGAAATTGTTCGAGCACAAAGTGCAAATTTTGTAGCTGAGTGCCCACTTTTTGCAACTGCTCTTCAAGGGATACATTTGCAGCCCTGGCAAAGTCCCTTTCCGCTGTAATCCGAACGATTTCGTCCCGGGCGTCCCCATTTTTATCGCTGCGTAAAATAATTTATTCAGCACATGAAAATATAATAATTACCATCAAAGTCAAAACCTTAAAATAATACAGCCTAATAATATACGACTCCTACCCTATCTCAGATATAACCCTTTGCTAGTTTACTGAGGTGGACTGGATATAGGAAGAGGAGGCACTTTCTTCATGCATACATAATACATTTTGTTTGTATGCTTTCACATATTCAATTCCAATCCAACCACAAAATGTTCCATGTATGTATGTTTAACTTACGTATGTACATATGAGTTGTCAACGATTGGTTGACTTTACTTTCATCACGTTGTGAAAAGATAATGCCAGGCCTCTTGAACTGAATAAATACAGTTATACGTTTCATCATTTAATTTAGTAATACAATACCACTCACAAAAACAACAAAATCCAGCCAAACATCAGACCAACCCTGCCACTCAACGCACTCATTTCCCCGTTCGACTAGCTAAACATATAAT
>JAQIXW010002075.1:0-16698 GCA_034700685.1 Willowsia buskii | reverse complement strand
TTCTTCTTCTTCTTCTTCTTCTTCTTCTTCTTCATGTAAATGTTTTCCACATTTATACAGTCTGCAATAAATACGCTGTCGATTAATTAAAATAATATGTAATTCATTGATGACTCGAAGAGTAGTGAGATGCTTTTGCTCAAATATTATGCAAATGGTCAAAACCGAGCTTCTCCAGAGTTATCACTTCCCATTTGCATTTTTCTTGAAAATGCATCGAAATGAAATCCAAAAAAAATTAATAAAGATTTTATCAACAAAATTATGTAAAGTTTGAACAGATAAGTTTATTTTTACGCCAGCTGAAAATTTGACTAGAATGTGAGGAATATGATAGATGCATGCATGAAGCAACAGTATAAAAACGGAGGGTTCGTGTATCAGCAAGTCATTCTGTGATTGAGCTCAACTCGCTTCAGTCAACTGAAACTGAACTCAAAAAATCCAACCTGAGGGTCTAGGACTTGGAAAATTTTTGACAAAGTTTTATTTCCAGTCTAACGGTCAACTGCTAACTACCAAAACGAAGTCAGGTAAGAAAATAAAAAGTGCTTTTTACTCATCTTTCATTGCAAAGTAAAACATGTGTTAAAATTATAGGTAACATGATAGATAGATAACTAATTTTTGGATTGAAGGTTTTATGTAATGTTTTTGTTGTTTTTTTTCAGGTCACTGTTACAACTTTACTGTCTGACGCAATCGCACTGGTCGTATTACTCAAACCTTTGGGATTATCACTACATTGTGAACTCCTCTTTGAGGTGAGGTTAAGATTAAAAAATTGAAAGTGTCTATTTATTTGTTTGATTAAAGTCAAAAGTCGATTAAAATTCCGTTAATCTTTTCAAATTTTATGATTGTGATTGTAGGAAACGAAAAGAAGTGAAAATGGAGCCGATACTCCAAACTTATTTGCTTCTTGGTGAAGCGTTAGCAATGGTCAAAGATGACGCAAGACGGGATGCACTTATTCAGATGAATAAACTTCTCTCTCGGGCGCTCCTTCTTCCCTCCAAAGAGAAAATGGAAATGTTAATTCCCATAAATTGTCTCTTGTCCAAGTCATTCGTTACCTCTCCAAGCACAGGGGATGAAAGGCACATCCTCTACAAAATCAGCATCCAGCTTGCAGACGCGTTGACTCAAGTTTCTGAAGAAATCAAAATGGAGGAGGGGGAGGATGCGGTTGATCCTAAGACGGCCCTGGTTCATAAGGTTGAGGATGCGGTTGACCCAAAGATGTCAGCTGAGGATGCGGTTGACCCAAAGATGTCAGCTGAGGATACGGCTGACCCGAAGATGCCGGTTGAAGAGGTTGAAGATGCTGTTGACCCAAAAATGCCGGTTGAAGAGGTTGAAGTTGCTGTTGACCCAAAAATGCCGGTTGAGGTTGCCGTTGACCCAAAGATGCCAACAGAGAAGATTGATGATGCCGTTTACCCAAAGATGCCGGTAGAGAAGATTGAGGATGCCGTTGACGCAAAGATGTCGGTAGAGAAAACTGAGGATGCCGTTGACGCAAAGATGCCGGATGAGGAGGTTCAAGCTGTTGTTATGAAGAAGATGCCGGTTGAGGAGGTTGAGAATGCGGTTGATCCAAAAAAGATGCCTATTGAGGAGATTGAGGATGCTGTTGACCTAAAGAAGTTACCGGTCGAGGATGCGGCTAACGCAAAGATGCCGGTTGAGAAGGTTGAAGATGCTGTTGATCTAAAGAAGATGCCGGCTGAGGATGCCAGCGACCTCAAGACCAGTGACTTCACGAAAATGGCAGTTGATGGTGCCTGTGACCTAAAGAAGATGCCGGTTGAGGATGCCAGCGACCTCAAGAAGATACCAGTTGAGCAGGGTGCTGTTGACCTAAAGACGATGCCGGTTGAGGATGCCGGTGACCTCAAGACCAGTGACTTCAAGAAAAAGGCATTTGATGGTGCCGGTGACCTAAAGAAGATGCCGGTTGAAGGTGCCAATGATTTCAAGAAAAAGTCGGTTAAGGGTTCCATTGTCTTCAAGATAAAGACGGTTGAGGGTGCCGGTAACCTAAAGAAGATGCCGGTTGAAAGTGCGGTTGATCCAAAGAAGATACCCACTGAGAATACTAAGAATGCGGTTGGCCTGAAGAAAGTGGCGGTTGACCCAAAGAAGAAGCCGGTTGAGGATGCCCCGGCAAATCCTCCGGTGGCGTCAGCCTACCCAGAAACTACCTTCCTTCCTCCAATCCAAAATTTTCAACGAAAGGCGCTACCGCGGAAAGGTTATGGTTCTCCACGGGTAAATGGTCCTTCCCAAGAGTTTAGGAGGTAAGAATTTCAACTAAATATATTATTATAATTAATACATGTTTCAAATATCTTTTCATCATATTAATTTTCCTTTACTTTTCTAATTTGTCATAGGGGTTATGCCAGGCATAGGGTCACGAAAATCGGCCAAAATACAGATTCTCATCATCCGGAAAAGAAGTAATTAATTCTTCGGATCGTGTGTCAGACGGATTTGAAGAAACTGAGGGCGATATTGTGAAATTATAGGAACAGAATGAGTACTAATGATGAGTTTACTATCGAAAGAATGTAACAATTCAATAGAATGAATTTATAGTAATGAATTAATTTTCAGCGTTGATTGCACAGATTGATTAAATATTATTTATTCTGTGACAGCGTTGATTGTTTAGCGTATTTTTCAGTTGTAATCAATGAATTGCTAAAATTATTGCGACTACTTATTAATCAAATTATCTTCAATGTGTAAGGAAATCTAACCTTAAGTTTTTGTTATATCTTTTTCAAAAATTAATTTCTACAAATCAATTGATTTATTGAGGCATTGTAAGATTAGACTATTAGACTCGTCTTGTATCTCGTCTCGTAAAATGCAAAAAATGCCGATTGTTACGGTTATATAATATGTTTTGATAAATTTTCCGGTGATTTTGTTATCATTTTAATTTGCTGGTAATAAACTACTTTTTGACTTTGTTAATTTCTCTTTTTTTTTGGTGAACTGCAAATTACTTTCACATCGCATGTGTTCACTTTGCATAAGTGAAGGAATCAAAATGATCTACTTCTACTTTGACTCAATTTTCTTTAAACTTTTATTCCCATTTTATGATTCATAATATTTTAATACATCTCTTTCTATCAGTTAGCTTTTAAGCACCAATACAACTGCAAGTTTTACTCTTTCCACTGTGTACTTTCGGAATATCCACGTGACTTATTAGTAGTGACTGACCCAATAAAATAATGAAGTTAGCATATTATTATGCATGGCTTGTCTTCCAGTAGTATAGTAAAGGGTTAAAGATCTGTGAAGAAAAAGATAGGTATTTAGGTAATCCATACCATACACCATTTGTAGTCAAATTTCAATGGTTTCATTTCAAAAAAATAATAACCGTCATATTCTCATGATACGCATATCACTATATTTAATTAATTATCTGCTTTCCGCATAGCAGGCCACCTAATTAGTTTTGCGTAAATAGAAAAGTGCGTCAGGAGAGTTTTTGGTGTGAAGCACTGGAAAATAAATAATTATTTTTTACGATTACATCATCCTTCAGCGTTTTCAGCAAGAAGAAACAGAGAAACAATTTTTATATTGATATGAATGGTATTTAGCTCAATGGAACTCATGTCTTCATTGTCTTCATACTCATAATAAAATGGCTAGTTTTCGCCATTATAACAAGTAGTAACTCACATAAAATACTTATTGGATTAGAGATGAAACCCTGAAAATGCAGTGTCGAAGGACAGTAGGGAATGAGGAGACAAGAAAAAACTAGTGTATTCATGAATTCTCTCTTCGCTGAAGACTTTCTCATTTGCTACACATTTTCATTGCTTTCACCAGCCCAGCACAATCTCAGTGCACCTTTCTCTTCTCTGAAACAAATTCGGTTGTTTTGTTTGATTAAAAACTATTCTCAGAATACCCCAACAGTGATTTCCGGTTGAAAGTTTTTATATCGTTGGCAGTTTTGTGTAAAAGTTTAATTGTGCTTCAATTCATTCAGCATTGTGTAAAATTAAGCATAACCCTAAAATGGAGCCGGAGGTATTATCTGTTCGAGTTCTATAAAAAATTATAATTATCTTGAGTTTTTAAAGGATTCCTCTAAATGTTTTCTCTTTCCTTCCTAAACTTTCTCCAGTGGATAGTAATGCGAGTAGCGTACATGGTGCTTTTCATCACCCTTTCGTTAATGGCTTGGGCGTACATGGTTCAAGCACAAGTTTTGGCACAGCCTCTGGTAGCGGAACCTTTGCTGACCAGAGGTCATCCCGGAAATGTTTTGGATGTGTATCCGCCCTGCTCATTTAATCCTCTCTGTACGTGTAGCAAGCCGGGGCCAACGGAATTTGGAATTGTGGCGTGTCACGATGTCCCGTTTGGGAATGTTCCTCTGAACCTGAATACAAGTCGAGCATTTCTACTGAGCATGGTTGGAAATAACCTGCAGGTTTTGGATGATAAGCGGTTGGTAGGATCTGGTAAGAAAAATAAAGTGGAAAATGAACTAGCTGAAAGCATTAGTTTGGAAATAAATTTTAATGGAATTTTAAGGTTTGTGGAGACTGGAAATCCGTGAAAACAATCTCAACTACATTGCTGACGATGCGTTCCTCGGTCTCTCAAAATTTTTATCGGAACTAGACCTCAAATACAATTTGTTAACTGTCATCCCCTCCAATGCACTGCGTCGTTTGGCAAAGCCTGCAAAACTGAAAATACTTAACCTCGGCTGTAAGTCAATTAAAAAATATGCATAATTCATCACTAGAATTTTAATGATGACGTCAATTACATTATCATGCGTTGATAGACAACAGGATAACTGACATTTATCCGGATGACTTGGACGGACTTCCTGCATCCATCACGTGTCTCGGACTGGCTGGAAATATGATCACTTACATTCAAGAGGTAAAAAAAAAGAATACAATTTTTCAATAGCCTCAATAATGTTCGGAAGATTATGCACTCCTGCTAGTGACGTCCTCAATGCGAAGCCCCTCTCGTGTATCTTTTTACCTGCCTTTCTCCACTAGTTCTACATAATTTGATTTGGGTTTCGCCTATTTCAACTTTCTACGGCTTCTTTTCCTTCCATAAAAAGTATCTCATGAATACCTGCTTGTTCATTTTTGCGAGATTTGCATTTCAGCTTTTATGAATGATTTATTATTTAGGACACAGGAACTTATTTTTTTATTAATTTCTCATTTTGCCCCACACAGGATGCATTCGCAAATCTTCCGAGACTGGAGAAAATTGACTTGAGTGACAACAGCATTCAGTTTATCCATAGCCAAGCGTTTGCCTCCTTATCTTCCAGCTTGATAAGCCTTTATCTGAGCAATAATCTGTTTTCGAAAATTCCCTTTGAGGCGCTTGCGCAATTGGAATTGAAAAAACTTGACATGTCGAAAAATCTGTTGAGCTCCACATTTGACATATTTTTTGAGAGAAAGTTGTCCGTTGGAATGCTCAACTTGGAATACAACCGGATATCCACATTGCCTCCATATGCGTTCCAGAACTTTAAGAAGGCTAGTATTGTGAGACTGGCATATAACCCGATAGACGCGTTGGTGGATGATGCCTTCAAAGATGCAAAAATTGATGAGCTTTATATTCCACACTGCTTTATTGATGAGGTCCAGCCGAAAGCATTTAGAGGGCTGGAGAATACACTGGAAACTTTGGACCTCAGTTTTAACAATATTTCTAGTTTGCCGTTTGACCTGTTTGAGAATTTTGACCGGTTGAGGCATCTAAATTTGGATCAGAATCGGTTGAAGATTACGCCAGATGAGTTGGATAACTTTAGGCTGTTCACTTTGTACCGGTTCAGCGTCATTGGGGATGCGATGACGCCATTTTCTATGGAGGATATTGAGCAAATGAGGAACCTGAGGAGTTTGAATATTAGTAATTTTGGATTGGCGTCGTTAACTTCGGAAGTTTTTGATGGCTTTGGATTGGCTGTGGAAGATGTGAAGATTTCTCAGGGATCATTGTCATCCATAAAGGCTGGCGCTTTTGGACCACTGACTGGTCTAAAGTCGGTGGATCTGTCGGAGAATAGGATTGAGAGGATGGATGGCGATACTTTTGAAGGTGTCGGTCATTCTTTGATTAAGTTGACCCTTCATAATGCTGTGAGAATGGCGTCAGTTCCGTCAAAGGCTTTACAAAAATTGAATGCAGTGCGGTACTTAGACCTGAGCAGTAACGGATTTTCTTCCATTCCTGCAGACACTTTTGCACAGACAAAGCAACTGATTCATGTGAACCTGAGATTCAATAAATTGACGAGTGTCTCGAGGAATCTTTTTGACTGCGGGAAAACGCCAAGGGTTCAGAGGATATTTCTCAGCTTTAATAATATCAAGGAAGTGAAAGAAGCAACTTTCACTAGACTCAAGGAGCTCGAGTTTATCGAGTTGAATGAGAACGTGATCGAGACAATTCATAAAAGAGCATTTGAGGACCTGACTAATCTGAGGATATTGAACTTGGCAGGAAATAGGATTTCAATTTTGAAGGATGAAGCATTCCAAAATTTACCTCGTCTTCAGATTCTAGACTTGAGCCATAACCGCCTTACATCCATCAACCTGGACGCTTTCGAACAGCTTGGAACACTGAGCTCCTTCCGAATTAATTTGAGCTATAATAATATCAAGCGTCTTATTAGCAGTGACTCGGAATCATCCCAAGAAACTCTTCACCACCACCAATCCCCTGGCGGATCCTCGGAGGAAGATAGTGACGAAATTGATGAGGAAACGGAGCATATACACCACCACATTCAGAGCATGGCCTCCATCTCATCCTCCAGCATTGAAGCGATCGATTTGAGCCATAATAACATTTCCTTCATTTCCCCCTACTTTTTCTCTCCGATAAGTAGCACCTTGATTGAACTCGACCTGTCAGATAACCGCCTTCAAAATCTTACTTTGGAACATCTCTCAGGCATGCGGTTCATCCAGTATTTACGACTTTCGAACAATGCCTTAGACACAGTGGAATACAATACATTCAGAGAGTCTAAATTCATACAGGTCATTAATCTTGACAACAACATGCTTCGCGACTTTCCCCCAGATTTATTCGAAGGATGTGTGAACCTCAGGGTCCTGAGTGCCTCTGACAATAAAATCAGAGCATTAACCGACTCCATATTTAAGGACACACAACTGGAAATCTTGAATGTGGCGAATAACCAACTTGTACGATTTCCAGAGAATGCGTTGGCTCGAGTGGCACCAACACTGGTGCAGTTGGATCTCTCCGGAAATGAAATCTCAAGCTTGGCTCCCAATCAAATCGAGTGTCTTCAGAATCTAAGATGGCTGGACTTGTCGGATAACAGAATTGTTGTGATTGCGGACCCCACCTTTGACAGTTTGCATTCTCTGCTTCATTTAGACCTGAGTGGAAATCCGATGGGGAGGATTAGCGCGAGATTATTTGAAGAGACGAAAGACTCTCTGCTCCATATTCATTTGGCCAATATGTCGTTGGAGGTTTTGCCAGAATTTGAGTCATTCTCAAAACTGCTTACATTCAATTCCTCCCATAATCGGTTGACATATTTGCCAACGAATTTTGGCGTCAATGTGTCCAGTCTGAGGACTCTGGACATTTCAGGGAATGAGATTCCAGCACCACCGAATACGATTTGGCATACGATTCCGAGATTGTCTCAGGTTTTTATGAGAGATAACCCCATCAGGAGCTTGACCAATGATAGCTTTCTCCAGCTGGAGAGACTTCACGAGTTGGATATTTCTGACTTGCCGTTGGAAACTGTGCAGGTATGGTGAAAGCATGAAATTTTGAATATGGAGAAAGTTTTGGAGAAAGCAGCACAATATTTTTTTGGTTTATTTCATAGGTTGGAATATTTTCACCACTTGGATGTTTAGAAAAGCTGACAATTGGACCACTTCAAACGACAATAAATCCAGGCTCCCTTATCCAGTCTGTGGATTCTCTTCAAAGTCTGCATCTGAAAATGGATTTGCCAATGATGTCTCTGGAGCTCAGATCGTATCCCATTCCTGGAAAACTTTCTGCCGTCACTGTGTCTGGAGAACAACTGCTGAGTATTTCTGGAGGATCTTTTGATGTATGTATGATCTATATTTCTATATTTAAATTAATATTTGGAGCCAATCGCAAATTATGGTGGATATTTTTACCAGGAACTAATTGGCCGAGAGTTGAAACTCACTCTGCTCAACACCGGATTAACGGATTTGCCTACTGATGTATTGCACCAGCTTGGTGATGCCACCCAACTGAGTTTAGCTGTGGAAGGGAACAATTCCGCATTGAAGACCATTTCGAATCCGAATTCTCAATACAGAAAAGAGCCATTTGTCACGTATTTGGAACATCTCGAGTTGGATGAAGATTTGTCGGTTTCATGCTCTTGTGAGAGTGGGTATGCTTTCACTGCTTTCTCCTGGAATGAAAAGGCTTGAAAAGTTGTTTAATCTTTTGTTCTCCTTTGCAGTTGGATTGAGTTTTGGTTGAGACAATGGATGGAAAGAACCTGCCCGATAAGCTCTCCAGCTCCAAAGGATTCGGCGATGCGGTGCAACGAGATGCTAACCATGCTGAGGAATATTCAGTGTCAAAATAAGCCCGGCTCAGATCTCATGCATGCTTTTGTCTCAGATTTGGAATGTGGCTGGCAGAGCTCCGCCTCTTTGCTCTGGAAGCAAGGAGAAAGCTTGTTGAATATTCTGCTTGTTAGTTTCGCTTCTGTAATTATGTCGCGATTTTGGTTGATGTCAGTGTAAAAAAACGTGAATATTATGAAATCATTATATAGTAATGCTGTTATCGTAAATGTTTTAATGAAGAAACGTGAATGAATAGGAAAAGATTTACAGGTGAATAAAATAAAAAGATGTTGAGACTTTCACCGCCCCAAAATCATGTCTGTGAAGTCAATTTTCATAGCATTTATTTTTACGAAGGCGATCGATTTTATTCAACTCTCATCTGATAATTTAATCATCTCTCGTTTTGAAAATATTATTTTTTACAAGACAAAAGTATTTTTAAGAACTCTGGAATTTGCACTGTATTTTTGAAGAAAGAACAAGTTTTTTTTCGTTTGATGAAATATTTCCTTTCGAATATAATAAATAGCGGACACGATAATATTTCCTATAAATATTTTTTTCTCTCTCTAAAATAACCATTATTAAATTGTCTGCTTATTTATCCACTTAATTTTTAACAATAGAAATCTTTAACATTAATATTCATAAAAGAGGTATTGCCTTCGTCATCTTTAACTTCCTTATAATCATTCAAATTCCAACATATTTTTTACCCTCTTCTCTCTAGATATCAGTCTTTCTATTCTACACTTCTTAAAACCCACATTTCCAGCATATTTTGAACAACTTATCCAACAAAAAAAAGAGGTACAAACACGTAAACTACATTACAATTAGTTGATGTAAGGGAATAAATATTATGTAATTATAATACTTTTGGGATATCACGATTAAAATAACGATAACGGGACTACAGAGGTAGATGCATAATATGCAGATGATAAGGTGTTGTCATAAATTACTACGAGTTTTATCACCTAACCTAACCAAAATACAAATTAAAAATAAAAGATCAAAGGGTTCATTTTAAATGCTGAGAACATGTATTTAGACTGCTTGTTAAAGGACCTCCTACTAAAAAAGCGACATACTTTTTAAAAATCAGATCTTTGGCCCAGAAACCCGAAACTTTCACTTGTTGCATAATGTTATCAAATGTATTGCTTATCCGTGATAAATAAGTGTTTAAATATTTCCTAAGAAAGCATAGTATTTTGTCCTGCTGCTAAATGCGTTTGACTAAAATGGCGAACTTGCTGATGGTGAAGTTGCTGCTGCTGCTGTGATGTCGAAGCGACTTGAACAAGCGCCTGATTTTGATGATCATGTTGAATAATTTTATGGAGAAAAGCTTGGTACAAGTGAACAAACTGGAGGCCACAAATATCACATTTGAAACGAGGTATTCGTCGATGGTACCACAAGTTGTGGAGGGTGAGTCCCACTCTCCGTGGATATCTCCACGAGCACTTATTCTCACAAAGGGAACTGAAGCATTTGAAACCTTCTTGGGGATTCCTGTACAACCAGGAGAAAGTTCCACGCTGACAGTAACGGCGACGGAGGGACACGCGAGATAAAGATGAATTTCCATTTTTTGTAGATTCCAAGAACTGGATTTGCCTTAACATTTTATTAACGTTTCTCGTATGGTTAGTGCTTGATGGCGTCTGGACGCCGGAGGATGACGACTCCAAATTCGACTCTGAAATGTCATTATTGTTAAATGGATGCAGTCTCTTGTTGGCAGTACTCCACTTCCTTTTTCGTCGTCGTCTTCGGGATAAATGCTTCCTCTTTATTTTTGGCGGAAGGGGCACAACTTTCACTTCAACTAGATGAGGGAGAAATTTGATGCTTTCTCTTTTGTATAAAGTGGCAATTGAGGAGGAGGGAGTGTCGGCGAGTTTTGGCCTTTTCATGAGAGGCTCATCTAATCCTTCTGGTATCATTATGCCGGTCAGATCATCGACAAGTCGGTGATGATCCGAGAGGCCAGGAAGGCCATGGAAATCGGCTGATGAGAGGGACTCCATTTTTAAAAGGATGGAGTTATTTCCACTGGAGGTGGCGTCGAGATGGGTTGGTGAAGAAGAGGAGATTTTACAGGTTAGATCGTGAATATCATTTTCTTTGACGTCGTATCTGCTTCGATAAATGTTTACGCAGAGGCTGCATATCGTTGTGTGGTGAAGACGCAAGTGTGAAGTGAAAGCGTTGATTGAAGGCATTCGTAGACCGCAGTGTGGACACCTGAAAAATATATAAATATTTTGAGTAAAAAATGATATCAATTTTGAATGGGACAGATCAGCACATGATGATAAGCGTACCTGACGTGCTCTTCGGATCCATGATCATTCTGGATGTGTTCCTTGAGCGTGTTTTCGAACGGAGTGCTGAACATGCAGTCCTCCGCCCGACAAACCAACTCGAACCCGGTGTGAGCCCTTTGATGCTGCATCATCATTTTCTTGGTGGCACAGGTATAAGAGCAGGTGCTACATACATAGGTACGTATAAAGCGCTTGGTCGTTGCTGCTTTTGCTCCTTTTATTGCTTCATCTTCTGTAGGATTTACGAGAACATGTCGCCTCTCATGCAGTTTTCGAGACTGCTCATCTATGAAATCGATGCCACATTTTTCACATAGTGTTTCAGGTTCCGCGTCTGAAGCAGCCCCGATGGGTTGTCCAATTGGAATTAGAGGGGGTGGTTTACTAGATGAAGATTGTTGTTGGGATGGTTGAGGGGTTAAAGTTGGTGTTCCAGGGTAACTGGGGGTGGGGGTGTTGCAAGTGGAATTGCTTGCAGAAGGAACTTGTGCAGTTGCCATTGGATTAGAAGTGATGACGCCAGTCTGTTGAGAAAGTAGCTGGTCAGATGAGGAGGAGGCGACGGGTTCAGTCATGCTGATTTGGGGTTGACTTTGAGATTGCATCTGCGGAAAAAAGATTGAATCAGTTAAATGAGTTTGGAGTGAAGAGGTATAGAAATTTGAGTTAATGAATTCTATCTTTAAAAATAGCTTACATATTGTGTGTTCACCGGTTGACCAATTGCTGCTGCCGCCGCAGCAGCCGCTGCAGCTGCCACAGCTCCCATCCCTGGCGTCAGATTGTGCTTATCGCGCAAATGTGCTTCCATACTGAGCTCATCAGTTGTTCGAAAGTCACACAGGTCACATTGTACTATAACCTTTTGGTGCTCGAGAATCGCATGAGCTTCCAAGTCAGCTCGCAGCTCGAAATATTCTTGGCAAATGTTACAGTTAAAGCCGGTTTTTACGAGAGGATTTTGACTGAAAAAAATTAAACGTTTATAAATAACTAAAGGTTTAAATATTTTCCACTGATAGTTTATTGCATGGCGCATTCTTCATAAACTTACTGGCTATCCTGAATATGCTGACTAAGGCTTTCCGAGTCGTCCGCCAAATAGGAACATTTATGACACACGCGTTTATTATGAACTTTTAAAACATGTGTTGCCAACCGTTCACTTCTCGCCGCCTTGTAATCACAGAGCGCACATAGGAAAGGTTTGATGTGGGTATTTAAATGCCTTTTCAGACACCAGTTGTCCACACCTTGCCATGGGCAGTAGGAACATGTGTACATTTTCTCGCTAGACTTTTTCTTCCGGTGACCCTTTGACTTTCCTGGAAATTAAAAAAGTCACAATGAAAAAAAATCTGGAGATACTTATTATTAATTTTACAGCGTCATTCAAAATTTCCAATCAATACCTTCTTTTTTCTGACCACCAACACCAGAAATTCCCTGCAAAGGTCCATTCTGTCCAGGCGCTGATGGGGGATTAAAATAGGCAATATGTGGGAGTTGCTGAGTAGTGCCCCCAACACCTGATGAATTGATGGTCCCTTGCATTTGCAAAGTCATCCCATCCGCTGACTGCACACTTAATTGCAACGCTGCTGCCGCCATTTGGTCCACTTGTTCCTGCTTCACCTGACTAACGTCTACTACTTGGCTTTGTTGCAAAAACTGATGCTGTTGTTGGTTTTGTTGTTGTTGCTGCTGCTGTTGTTGTTGACGCTGCTTTGCCATTTTACTTCCATTAAAGAACTGGATTCCACTCTGCTTTGAAGCAGATGCCTTCCTAATTTTGTTAATGTCGTAATTATGATCTCTGTGCATCCGAATGAAATGCTTTTTCACATGATCTGCACGATTAAACTGCTTATCACAGACGTAGCACTGGAAGGGCTTCTCATCCCTGTGTATATTTTCGTGACGGTTATACAAGTCCCTTCGATCAGTTTGGTATGGACAGCAAGGACACATGTAGCGCTTTTCCCCGGTGGGATTCACAGGTTCACTTTTCTGCTCCACTTTTGTCTTCAGAGTTGTGAGGAATTTGGTGACCTCTTCCAAAACTGGATTTTCCTTCCATAAACTATTATCTGTCAGGGTTTCTCCATGTTGTCGGGTCAAATGCATTCTTACACAGCGAGCCCATGCGCTCGTGTACGGACACCTGGGGCATTGGAATACCCTCAAGTCTGCATGATTTCCTAACCAGTGCTCTGCAACTCTGGAGAGGAAACCGACAAAATCACAGTCGACACAGCGAAACACTTTTTGAGTGGGATTGTAACGAGCAATTCTGGACTGGGTCCAGGTCAACTGCTCATCACTCTCGAACCATCGCTCTTCGAAAACGCCTGTTGAAACTTGTTGCTGCTGTTGTGGTTGTTGGGGCAAAGTGGTCTGGAGGGTTGTTGTAGCTTGTGGGAGCTGCTGAGTTGCTTGAAGGGTGACAGTTGTAGCGTCACTTCCCGTAACGTTTGCAAAAGAGATTTGGTCCCCTGTTTGTGGCAAACCCTCAATTGTCCATATTCGACCTAGGATTTTTAAAGACATGCAAGGGTTAAATTTTCATCAATACTGATTATTGTTCAAGTTTCGTGATATATTTTTTACCTTTCTCATCTTGAATTCTCCTTTGTACTAAAATGGTGCCTGGAGGGAATCCATTGGAACCCGGTGCAGCAACAATTGCTAATCCACCTGGAGCACCTGCCGAAGTAAGTTGTGCCCCACCACCTACCGTTCCTACATCCTGTCGAAACAGATCTGCTGCATCGTAGATAAGCTGTTGTTGCGTTGCCGCAGTCATTGACGATGCATCCAAAACATCAGCAATTGTCACACCCCCCGTGACAGACTCATCCCCATACAATTTCTTTGTAATTTCCTTGAAAACATCTTCGTAACAGTCAATCGTCCCAAGAAACTGATTATTCCCTTGAAGTGATGACGCCACTGAGACCCCTCCGCCTCCAGTCGCAGCAACCATTGTTCCATGACCTTGGACCATTTGGGCGTTGGCAACGCTGAGATTTCCAATAATCGCGTTTGTACTTTGGACTGAGGTGGCAGTCAGAATAGTGCCACCAACAGATGTATGACCAACTGTTGTGTTGTCCATTCTCAAGCGGTTCATCCATTGTGGAACGGAGGATGCAGGGATCGTTAACGTGGTCACTCCTGTGGGGGTATTAACTCCAGAAACTGTGATCGCCTGGGCCACCCCTGAAGCCCCGACGGGATTTGTGGATAATGTAGCCAGCTTTTAAGTACTCAAATTTACATCTGAAAATTAATTAAGAATATAACATTTCTCATTTAAGTGACGCAGTGGTTCCCAAAATTGCTGAGTAATGAAGCCAGGTTTAACTTAATTCGATCTTGAGGGCAAGATATTTTGTTAAGGTCCGTAAAGAAATGCAAATTTCAGTGAAAGCAGAAGGAGAAAGGAAGAAAAAGTAATGCCATATAATTATAAATTAAGATATGGGCAACGTGAGACTTTTAATGTTTTTTTATTTCATAATATTTTCTTTGTTCGTGATGATCATATTTCGTTCATTTCAAGTCCATGAAAGAAAACTCGCCAGAAGCCAAGCCAGAATGAGAGATAAAAATCAGAGAGATGAAACGTCTTCGTTTCTTTGCTAATGATGCGCTATATGTAACTTCTCATTTTCGTGTTCGTCAACATGATCGTGTTTCGTGTTTGCCAAGAGAAGAAATGAGATCACAAAATATTGTTTCATTATTGCATGAGACTGAATGCACATATGGCGCATAAAATACATTGTAAGGGAATTTTGCATTGTATCTTCCAGTCTATAGTCTATATATAAAAGAAGCAAGATTATTATAGCATTTCGTCATACTATGTGATGATATGATACTACAATTACATTATTACATATGTACTCTCTTCTCTGCTCCTTCTCTTGATGATAAGTTCACACTTGAACAAACTCGAAAATTTTTCACACTAAAAAAATCCCCTGAAGCTATAAAAAAAACTTTATGATGATGATGCGTTTATTGATGTGCTATGTGTGTATTAGAAATGTTGTTCAATATTACATGATTTTGCTTTCACCAATAATAATTTGTTAGACATGTCTTGGCCTGTTTTTGTGTAGAGCCAATAATGAGCGTACCAATTGCGATTGTATTTTCGTTTGATCAAGATCAAGTACTAAAAAGTCGTGACTGTGACTGAACTCTCTGGTCATGAATGGATGAAAGGCCTGAAGAGATTTTGAACATAAAAAATGCTCTGATTCGAGTGTCATCTTAGAAGACATTTATGAATATATGGACATTGAAAGCGTTTGAAATTTTCTGAAGATTTGATTGGCAAAAGTTAGCAAACAAATTTTTAATTTAAGCCTACCTACTATAGCTTGACATTATGACATCTCAACCTTGCAGTATTGCCGTTGCCTGTCAGTACAAAGGCATTAATTTTGCTCCGATAGACATTATGTCATATAATAGGTTTTAAATATTTGAAACGCCTTCGAAAATCCTTACTTTGTCTACTTTTTAATGTTGAAATTATGGAGTAATAACGCATAATATTTATGCTGTGTCTATTAAGGCGACAGTTGGTTTGAACTAACTTTTGTATGGTGCATTTTCTTCAGGTATATGCCTTATTATAGATGATAGAAGTAGTAATTACATGCACAGCCTAATAATTATTGCAATTTGACAGCGGTTGTCATTCATCGATTGACACGTAAGTTTCTACAAAAATCGACACAAAGCGACATATTGATTGGCAGGTTTGGGTATATAGAGGTTCAACCAAGCGAGAAAAAGCATATTATATCGTCTTATCATAATAATACTAATTTTTAAAGTAGTAATATGTAAAAAGTATAAAGTGAAGATGCCTACATGTCCAAAGAACTCCACACAATTTGATGATTTGACGTTTATATGTGCGCATTAAACCCTTTATCCCTCAGTTCTTTTTGTTTCTGCTGATGACAGGTATTTCCAAATCGTTGTATTTTCTATAAACTATAGTTGACTTGCTCATCAAGACATACGACAAGTGTCAGCATATCATACATATCTTTTGTACTATTGCAGTTATCCTTAAAATAGTTGATTAGTTGGGCAACAATTATTCAACTGCATTCATATCCATTTGGCAATTGACTGTCTTTTAGATAGAAAGGTTCCAACATTTAAAAACTGTAACTTCAAGTATTTTTGCAAGCATATACCAGTAGTATTTGCATAGCAAAGTAATAGAACACGCATACAATTTCTTTTGGTACTACTCTCTCAAGTGACAGTAGTATTTAGTCCAAATAAATTTTTGTCTATAATTCCAGCAAATACGCAGCAATGTTTTCCTTCTTGTACGACATGCTACTACTACGTAGAAATTTGTTTGCACAAGCATTAGAACCTTTTTTAACGATAAAGTATTGCATTATCACACGGGAAAACGCAATTCCATTCCATAAGCTGAAGAATCTATTAAAGCTCTACTAATGCAACTTCTTCTGCTTCTTCGTAATAATATTATTTTGCGCACAATATTATTTTTTATTCCTCTCCTCAGGGTTCTCTCTTCCTCTTGAATTTTGTATGACGCCGTTTCATTTGAGTTGTTCGTCGTAAACAGAGCAATTCCTGAGGCAAACAATTATTGTAGTTTTTCTCTCCAAGAAACTTTTCTAATAATG